>JAQFYC010003102.1:0-22233 GCA_034694165.1 Tomocerus mixtus | reverse complement strand
GATAAAGTATAGCTTTAATGTTCTACAAAATTCACTTTTCTTAAATTTGACGTTTCTTGAATTACTGTAAGTATTCCGAAGGGTCATAAAATGTATCCTCGCATGGTATTCAAAGATAATATCAACTGTAACCCCAACGCAACGCTTTATGGCTTGAACTATAGATACCTATATACCCATTTTATCGGTTTGTTTATGTGAGAAATAATTGTATAAAAAATTTAAGCAATTTCTTTTCTTAATAGAACTATTAGCTATGTGTAATATTAGTGATATATAAGACAGAATTAATTGCGTGAACTGGAAGCAGAATACATATTTACATGCATATACGGATGCGACTGGGCGTTTAAAGCGGATTTTATTGGGTAATAACAATGGTTCCTGACAAGACACTCACAGTGTTTCATTTAACCCTTTGGGATTGTTGTAACCATTTTTACATGCATATGATATCTTTATATTTGGTTACTATTTTTCATTTTACGGTAACTTTTCAAATATAAGTTGTGAGATAGCCCGCATTTACAGTGACATTAATTACAATTACTTTTAAAGCAAAAACTGTGAAAGAAAAATAGAACGCTGATCATATTTATCATTATGCAATGGTGTCAGTCACCTTCTTGGGATTATTTACTTATTTACAGTTATAGTCGTATCACACGCAAGGGCCATCTATACTATCTTGAACATCTTGGATCAAGTTAATGAAAACATTAAATGGACAAATGAAAGCATTGTCTTGTAGATATCTATCTTTATTTTTGTAAGTTTACAAACACATCAAGTAATAACATTACCAATCTCCAGGGTATGGCAAATGACGATAATTTCTTGTACGGCAGTTGTATATTTGTTTAGGAATGATATATTTACAACACCTGCAAAATACAAACAACATACTTTCTCGGCTATAATTGTCGAAATTGGTATCAAATAGACCCTGGAATTCTAATACCCTGAGTAGCATTAGCAAAATAAATAAAACTGGACATTTGCTTTCAGAATTATTGCTTTCGTTTCGCACTGCTACAACAAATACATCTTCCTATCAATCTGAAGATAAATGGACTAGTCTTCACCATTAAATACATGCCTTACCTAGTAAATGATTTTTACAGCTGTCGTCAAACAAAAAATTAAGGAAATTCGAGCAAATCTCGCTACATTCGTTTTGGAAACCAACTTATTAGCGGAGATATTTACATTACGGGAAAATGTTGTTTCTGAGAAACGTAATTTTGGTGATAATCACCTCTTTTGTTGTAGCCACGGCCTCAGAATTTAAAGTTGAAGATCTCATTGAATACAATGTGAATCATCAAGTATTTCCGAAAACTCTCAGAGTTTTAACATTTGAGAGTAAGCGAAATTCTCCATTCGACTGGAATTATGTGAGTACTAAAAATACAATTCCGGTATTGATTGGGAATAGGAAGCCTATGATTGTTGGTGTGGATCCACGTACAGTTACCACAGGGGGACTGACAGGATTCTACGAGCAATTCAAGTACATCGTGATTATATACATAAATAATTCCAATTATATTGGAAAATTGTTAGAGGCAATTGAAATGACCGTGAATCGCCGTTGGGATCGAGTAATTGTGTTAACAGAAAAGGATCACATTCTAAAGAAAATACTCTTCCACATTACAATTGCCGAATTAAAAGAAAAGATGTTGCTGAGCCTGGAAAAGAATGAATTCTGGGCAGATCCTGTAATATTCAATGCAGGACAGATGATAAGTCTCAAGTCAGTTAGTGAAATCCCAGAAAAGAAGAGAATGGGTGGGAATCTACACGGGAGGCATTTAAAAATTGCTGGCACGGAATTCCCCCCAATGAGTTACAAAACTGTTGACTCAAAAGGGAAGGAACAGTTTGCTGGAAATTTTGTGAATATTCACGTAGTAGCAAGTAAAATATTTAATTACACTTACGAAATGTCTTATGACGCCAGCTATGGAGAATATTGGCCGAATGGAACCTGGACGGGAATGTATTCAAAAGTATTTTATCGAGAAAAAGGCTACCATTTCACAATCGGTCTGGGAATTGACTACGATTGGTCATTTGGTGTGGATTTTGTGACAATGCTGAATACTCTGGATTTAATTTTCGTCACGAATCAACCGACAACAACATTGGAATGGTATGCCTTCGTCCTTCCTTATTCCGGTGTCGCATGGATGTGGATTCTGGTCACTTATATTTGTTACGCGGTAGTCCAGTTTGCAGTTATGTATTTGGTTCACGGACGAAAAGTCAATCACACCGTTTGGGATTCTTCGGTTTTTCTCCCTTATGCAATGGTTACAGGTAATTTTTGTTGCATAATTTACAATAATTAAATATTGGCAAACATAGTTTAACAATTTAAATTGAAATCTACTTTTTTCTTTGCCCAGAGCAAGGGTTAAATGACATTCCAAAAGGAGCACGCTACTTGGCTTTACTTTGGCTAATGGGATGTCTCGTGTTGGGTACTGGATATAAATCAACATTAAGGAACGATTTGTCCTTTCCAAAACCTGAAAAAATACCTTTAACCTTCGATGAACTTGGGGAAAGAAAGGATTACGGTAAAACTCTTCTGTCACTCGGATCTGTTGAAAGGGATTACATTGCATTGACATCCAAACCAGCAATTGTCAAAATGAGGAAGAAAATGAAATACAATCCGAATCCAGATACTTGTGTTCGAAATGTTTTTCAAAATGATCACACTGTATGCATCGGATGGAGTTTCCTGATCGTTCACCAAACTGCTCGCTCTCTCACTGTCAATACCCGCGTGGACCCTCTTGTATTTTCTAAGGACGCTCCAAAATGGGTTTCAGTCTCAATGGCCTTTCAGAAGGATTCAATTTTCCTTGATTCCTTCTTTGGAATCTCAGAAGGAGTTTTCGAGTCCAATTTAGTTGCAAAATGGGAGCTGGAAGAATATTACAAAGCCAAAAAAGTTGGCATTTCTCGCATGAATAGCGAAAAGGGTTCAAAGCTTTACGATCTGTTGATACAGCAAACAAAATCGGATGTCAGTGACAGACACCCTTTGACCATGATGAATCTTTGGGCTATCTTTGCATTTTTACCACTCGGATCTGCTTTGGGAATAATATTTTTCCTAATTGAACGCAAGCTACCAAGTTGCACCACTGGGAAAATGTGCTTACCATAGAGTCCAATTATATGTTAAATAGCTACATTTTATAGTCATGCTAAATTAATAGCTCATTTAAAGATAAATGACAAATCTGTCTATAATAAGTCTAAATAAAATTAAACTTTACTCAAAATCCTATACTGAAAAGAACTGCATATTAATCTATTTTATAATATGACTATGTAAGTACAGGCACTCATTTATTATGCATATATTCACTATACCTATGCTACTAATATAAAGTGTGGACATATAGTATCTGTAGTTCAGAACACACTAAAGATCCCTATAATAATATAATAATGCGAATAATGTGGACAAATTCATTGTAAAATTATTATAATAGTAAATAAACTGGATACTAACTACTATAAATGACCAGCGAAGAAAGAATCTCGCATTGCCCCACATATTACAGTTCGTTTTTGGTCAAATCTGACATTGCCCCAAGTTGGGGCATTGTGAGAAAGTAAAATTTATCCTTGAATTGAAATCCGTTAACACAATTCAAAAAGGGTGAACTGTTTAAAAGCTACAGAGTAGTTTATCTTACAAGATGTACCCCCTGTACCCCTTGGGGTGGTCCGGTTTGGACCATTTTCATTCCCCTCCGTCCTGTTCTATCAATGAACATGTATGCCAGGTTTGGTTGAAATCCGTCCAATACTTTAAAAGTTATTTTGTATACGCGGACGGACGGACGGACATTACGAAACCATGTCCAACTTCGCTGGTAATAATATACTGTCATGAAGTGATATTTTGGAGTGCAGGTGTTTTACTTGGTTGTCCTTCTCACACCCTTTTATGTTTTTAACAGCTTATGATTGTCTTATGTGCGGATTTCCAGATGTTGACAACCTAATTCACTAATTAATTACGATCGGGACTAATAATATCTGGTCTGCTATAAAAAAATTCTAACTACATTCATTGTTTCACCATCTGCATGTTATTTGGACCTGTCGGACATAATTACTATTACTTATTTATATAGTTCCATTAGTTAGTTTTTTTTCACGTTAAATATTCCGATCGTTATAATAAGTCTTCTGTTGGTATTATGTACAGTATAGGTATTATCTATCCCTAAAACCCGAACTTAATTAATAAACATTTGTAATAATTATATTATATTTCTCTAACCATTATGAGCAAAGTAGCTTATTATGTATTAGTGAAACGTGGAGATTGTTTTTGATTACATAAATAATTAAACTGAAAGGTAGGAACGACAATGTATTGGTGTTAATTATTCGTAAAGCATGAATATAAAATTAATTCCGTATTGTTCTCGATAGACAATTTCTTTATCTGGCTTCAAGCATGTAATATAGATATAAATAATTTATTAAGTAGATAAGCAAGAAAGAATGTTTCTTTAAAATATAGATTGACTATTAATGAAATAATGAAAATCTATCTATCTTATCATTAAAGTTAGACCAACGGTAGTGTCAATACATAGACAAAACCTTACAGCCGCTGCAAGAACACAGAAAATATCTGGAACTAATTTTCTCAGTAAAAGGTAATGCATCATAATACAATAGCTAAATAATTCCACTTTCAAAATAAAATCTTATACTTCAAGCCATTAAAAACTCCACATTAATTTGTGAAGTAATTAATATTATAAAATAATAGCAATCTAGCAATATACAGACTACTTTTATGAAAATATTATATAAGTGTTAACAAGAGTCACTGTTTAAAAGTTTGGAACAATGTTTTATAAATTAAACCCCGTAAAAGGCAAATAAAAAAAAAATTGGTTGTAAATACTAAAATGGGAATAATCTATATTATACACACATAATTAAGAAACAACATAAAGAAAGGTTAAAGGAAATGACAACCTACAGATTTTAAGTTTTCATCTACAAAATATAATTTAAATTAACAGGACATTTGTGGAATATTTTGTGTTTTTGCCAAATACTAGAATTAGCTGAAACAAATAGAGTTGCATTTATATTTAAGTAAATATAGTTTAACAATCCTTGTTTATTGTGCTTATGGCATTACTTGCCTAGGGTCTAATAAACTATTTTAAAATCATTTCTATCTGTAGATGACTAAATATACAATTATTGCTGCCCTGGTTGCGACCTGTATCCTAAGTGTTTATGCTGCAGAAATTGATCCAAATGCCAAACGAGTTTGCAAATGCGATAATAATGAGTTCACAAAGTTGTGTGCTGTAGAAGCAAAAATAGACGTGTACAATCGCTGGTCTACCCGTTGGGCAACAACTTTAGGAAGACGAATTGAGACTCTGATTTTCCGTGAATGTTGCAAAAACAGCTTAAATGGATTTGGAAAGACAGCTTGTGAAGTTATCCAAAATGAAAACTTAAAACTGGTCTTTAAAAATTAAACTGTTACTTATTGCCATTACATTGCAAATAATATGTTGTCTCCTTTCCATATAAATAATACGAGACACATTCATAGCCATAAATCCAAAAGCTAAGCTTATACTGCTATAAATAAAAATATAGAAGGAATTGTGTGATTGATGATCTGCCAAAATTTAATTGACACATGAAAATTATGCATATATAATAGTACTGATAAGCCTGTTATGATAAAGAATAAATTTCTGACGTGGGTAACAACTTTGTCCAATGATATCATTATTCATGTGATAATTGCATCAAATTCATAAATTCATTAAGCTTGTTGTTGCCTCTTTAAAATCGTCTCACATTATTATCAACCAGGCTTTTAAAATGACCAAGCTTTTTCTTCCATTGCTTACGTTATGTCTTGCTCTCACCATTTCGGGTAAGTGAATACATTTTTTAGTAAAACAATAATACGAAATAAATATTTTCGATGTCTCCATCGTGAGCGCAGATAATTACTATGACTTGAAAATACTTCCTATACAGTTGGTAGACAACTAGAATTCCTGATAGATTTCATTTTAATAATGGGCACAATAATGGCCAATAATCTTTTACTGTTGCCACTTAGCAGGTAATTTTTAACTGTTAGAAGGTTTGAGTAACTACTAATTGCATTACAGATAAAATGCCGAGGAATAAAAATATTTTGTTTTATTGAAACTGAGTTGCAATAACAAGGAATAATTAATTTAACTTTAATTCTAAGTGAGCTCATACCCTTGGAATTTGAAGACAAGACCGGAGGAGTGGTGGCCTACAAGACATGAAGAATTCGTTCGAAACACTCAAAATAACGCTGGAAATATCAACGTAATATTCTACGGAGACTCAATCACAGAAAACTGGCAATATTATGGCCACAATGACGGAGGGGAAGTATTTGATGAATACTACGCTCCACTGGGAACTGCTAATTACGGCTTGGGTGGAGACCAAACCCAACATCTTAACTGGAGGATCCACAACGGAGAAGTTGAAGGATTATCTCCCAAGTTAGTGGTAATTGCAATTGGAACAAACAATATCGGAGCTTCCGACGCCAGCGACAATGACATCGTAGCAGGAGTTCTTTCTGTTGTCAATTCTATAAAATACAAATTGCCAAGCACGAAAATCCTTCTTTTGGGAATCTTACCAAGAGATAATGCTGAAAGAAATGCACGCGTACGAAACATCAATAGCCGCATCCAAACCATTGATAATGGCAATAGTATTCGCTATTTTGATATGTTCGAAGTCTTTTGCAAGGGAGAGGATCAGTTTGAGAGAGAGCTCTACTCCGATTACGATATCCTTCACTTATCAAAAAGTGGTTATCGCGCTTGGGCTGAAGCTGTGGCACCTGTCTTTGATGAAATGATGGAGAGTTAAGTAAATACAAATTATCAATACTGTGCCAAGTTCTGCATGCGTAATAAATACTATGGAATTACCTACCTACATTATATCTGTACTCACAATTTAATTGACAGTTGACATTGACATTATTAGCAAATCCGCACACCTATACAATTACTAGCTCCCATTTTCATACCAGTCATCGTAAATTCTATTACTTACTTTAGCTAGATTTATTTTCCCACATGAGTATTTGGAATATTAAAAAGCAGTGTCATTTTTGCAGTATATTTGTATCTTAAAACACGTTGTGTTAATGTTGTACAAAAATACAAGCAGAATGCAAATTCATTACCTACGTATATATTATTTGAAATTCTAAAATAGTACATAATAGTAATAGTAGCTATTCGAGATAATATGGTACATTTTTACAATACCTAGGGAATTTGAATACCTAGGGAAAACCATGAATTTGAGACCGATCTCATTTATTACCAGCGAAGCTGGATATGGATTCGTACAGTCAGTCTGTCCGTCTGTCCGTATACAAAATAACGCTTAAAGTATTGGACGGATTTCAACCAAACTTGGCATATACGTTCAACGATATCATAGCTCTCAGGGGTATGAAAACGGGGTCAATGGGGCTACCCCAAGGGGTACAGGGGGTACATCTAAATATACATATACCTATGTAACTTTTAAACCGTTAAACCTTTTTGAATTGTGTTAACGGATTTCAATTTAAGGATTTTTACTTTCTCACAATGCCCCAAGGTCTAAATCGGACCACCCCAATGGGTACAGGGGTACATCTTACATTTTTATATATTTTGTAACTTTTAAACCGTTCAACCTTTTTGAACTGTGTTAACGGATTTCAATGCAAGGATTAATTTTACTTTCTCACAATGCCCCAACTTATTGGGGCACTGTGAAATTTGACCAAAAACGGACTTTATTATGTGAGGCGATGTGAGATTCGACCAAAAACGGACTTTATTATGTGGGGAGTTGTGAGGTTCTACTAAAAATGCCTTCGCTGGTCATTTATAGTGGTTAGTATCCAGTTTATTCGTTTATAACTTCATGCAAAAATTTTACCATTATAAAAAGGGACCGAATTGACATATTGCGTCAATGATATCTACACATTATTTTTTAGGGCTGTTAAAATAATAATTTTGCAATAAATACAATTACGTATTCACAAAACTATAGGAATCGATTATTTGGCATTAATGGGACAATAACTTTTTTATAACACAAAGGCTAGAATTACGAATAACTCAAATGCAATATGCGGCTATTATTAGTTTTGTCTCAAACCATGTAAAGCGTGGTTAGGAAAAATGAAAAAAGAACAGCGCAACACACCTAAACTTTAATTATTGTACTTTGACTAGTAAAACATCAAAAGCATGCTATGAAATAAGTTTGTGCGGAATCACTTCCGTCTCCTGCTAAAAGGCAATGCCATCAGTCATGTTCATATGCATAACTTTGCGTTTAACTATCCCAGAGTTAAACAAACTGCTTTATCTGTATTTTACTGCTTACAGGTGTTTAACTAATTCGAATAGATGTACTGGTACAGATTTATTTACAATCGAAATATGTACTAGAAATAAATAATGGAATTTTCCTGCTGAATAATTTAATGTAATAAGTATTCCTGAATGGTTCTGATTTTAAATTAATTCTGTGATTACAATTATTATTGTTATTGATGTGAGTTGACTTGCTTGTCTGGAAGTAAACACAGATATGCACGAAAGAAATATTTACAAAGCAATCTGTTAACCACAACTCAAATTATTGTCAATTATGATAGCACGCCGCTTCTATAGTTATTACTTGTATGATATCTGGGATGTCTGTAAATAATGTAATACGTACTGTACGGTTAGTGTGCATTTGAGGCGGTTGCTGAATGTTGAAGAGCTGCAGCTTAAATTTTACTATTCTGCGTTATTAAGGTTAAATTCGCCATAATTGAATTTTCCTTAAAAAATGAGTTCTCAATTGCACATTTTTGTTGCTTCTTTTAATCGTTTTGATTGTTTATCATTGTAAACTGAATGTACAATAAAATAAAATTATCAAATAAACTATGATTAATCTATTCAAAATCCAACATCCATTCTTTACTATTTTTATTTTGCGTCAGCATTGTTTCAAATTCTGCTAATTGTTTGGAATTATAAAGTATATGTTAAAATGAATTAACTATCCCGTGTATTAATATACAAAAGTTCAATTCGAGCATACATTAAAATTCTCGAAGTATCTCCACAAAAGGTATAATTAAGCTACTTGTTGGCCTTAAATTCTCTAAGCAGACAACCAACTATAGTACATAGTAAAGGTAGCACAAGACCTAAGCACAAGGCTGGAAACAGGGGCCAATTTTCTTAGGAAATGTTTTTAGGATTAGACAAATTATAACTTCGCCGTATCTAATTTTGGAAACAGTGCACCTGCAAAGATATATACGCCAACAGTAGTGCCGAGCCGAGACATTTAAGCCATCTCCCAGCCATATTAATAAATACCTAGTAATTTAACCCTTTTTCAATACTAATACGCATAAGGCGGCCGTAATATAATATACTGTATCTACCGACATTATTATAGTAGAACGTATACTCATTACGAATAAATTATATTTATAGTACTGTCATATTTATGCAAATAATGACGGACTGATCAATAGGTATGATAATTCAACTAGACACAAATTTGAACGTGCATTGACAGCAGAATAATATTATACTATACTTCATATAAAGCTTATCTTTAACAACAACACAATAACAGTAGTTTTTTTTCAACAGATTGATGTTCTTGGTATCTGGGGCAATTATTTTCGGGTCATTAAAACGTGAACATTTGCCATAACTTACTTTTGACTTTAACACATTTTGGTTATTGCTGGTAGATATTCAAATATTACACAATGAACTCTGATCCTGCTCTGGAGAGCCTTTTGGCTCAACTTGGTACAATATTCATTAAAAATACAGTTCTCATTTTATTTCCTTAAAACCTTATTTGATTATCTTTAATCTGCACTGGGCTCTTAATTATTTACTGTACAGGAGACTTCGGTACGTATCAACTTCGCCAACATTGTCTACATGCCTTGATGGGATTATTAGCAGGAATACAAATGTTTTCTCTTGTCGGAATTGCCCCAACTCCAACACACAGGTAAACATATTTTTAAGTAAAAAGCGTCTTTTGCATCATTAAGATGTACAACATGTAGTATATATCATACACTCTTTCCATTTACAGATGCTTCATTGCAGAAGTCGATTTGAAAAGTAACTTTCCTTCGTTTGATACATCAATTCTGGGTGAATACATCCCTTTGAAAGATGGAGAACTACACTCTTGTAAAAAGTTTAACGGTTCTTCTAAGGATATTATTTCGTGCAATGGAAATTTCGTATACGACAAAACTTTTTATGGAGAATCCAGAGTTATTACTGTATGTTCATTTTCTTTACAATATAAATAGTATATTGAAATATAATATAATACGATGAAGTAAGCTAATTGTAAGTTGGATTTTGTCTCTACCATAATGTAGTGGGATCTCGTTTGCGACAGAAGATGGAAAAAGGAATTAATTCAGTCTTTGTACATGTTTGGCGTATTTGTCGGGGCAATTGTCCTGGGCCCACTTGCAGACAAGTAGCGAATTATATAATAAAATATTTTAATCAGAGACATGTACAATATAATAAACACATTTATAATAGAGAAGGAATACTAATGCTTATAATTTTAATTTAGATATGGGAGGAAAAAAGTTTTCTGCATATGTGCCACAATGGAATTAATAGTTACGTTAGCAGTTGCATTCATTACCAATTACGAACTATTTTGCTTTGCTCAATTTTTGTGTGGAATGTTTGGACCCGGAGGAGCCTATATTATTAGTTTTGTTCTGAGTACGTATATAAGTACATATAATTATATCACACCGTATATATCAATGTATTATGTACTACATTCTTATTTTGTACATATGAAAAATTAAATGTTCGAAAAAATTGTGCCAACTTGGCCATATTTATGGAATTTAACTCTAGACTTTCCTTCCTAAATTACTGATTTAATAATAATTATAATTTTCAGCTTTGGAGCTAGTTGGGGCAAACAAGAGGACATTATGCGGAACTGTCTTTAGCATAGCATTTGCAATTGGCGTTATGTTTGTTGCTTTATGGTGTTACTTAATCCGGAACGTTATGATTCTCCAGATTACATTTGCCCTTCATGGACTTTTTGTTATTGGACACTGGTGGTAAGTTCCGTTATTCATCCCTATAATTCTTATAAGTGCCTACATATAAGTTAAATTAAGCTAACTGATAATAAGTCATTAATCATTGAAGGATATCTAATGGCAAAACGTACCGTTGATAATAATCTTCAAAGATTATTATCAATAAACTTTGTAATAATTACGAACATGTTAAATAAAATTTTCCTTCGTTAACAGGTTGATAGACGAATCTATTCGCTGGCTATGGGGCCAGGGTCGCAAAGTGGAAGCTTTGGAAATAGTTAAAAGGGCATGTAAAACAAATGGAGCTGAATTTTATTCTGAGTATGAAAGTAATATTACTAACGATAAGCCGCCATCTAAAAAATATGCTTCTGAGGATAATAGTTGCAAAACTGAAGAAAATAAAGCCTCAGAAACAACACCTGGCGTCTTCGACTTGTTCCGTTCTCCTACTTTACGTCTTCGCACGTTCAATGTTGCATTCAATTGGTTTGCAAACAGTTTAGTCTACTACGGTCTGTCACTTAACACGGGAAAATTAGTAGGAAATCCTTACACAATGTTATTTCTCATCGGACTTGCTGAAGTGCCCGGATATATCATAGTTGTATGTCTCATGGACAGGGTTGGAAGACGATCACTTTGTACATCACTAATGCTTATCGGTGGATTTTCGTGTGTGATTGGTGCATTCATTCCGGATGGTATATTTTTTTTCTAACCTTCTTTTTATTTCTTTAAACTTTATTGCGCAGTTTCCCAATTTATTATTTTTTGGCATCCCAACTTTTGTTTTATTTATTCTCAGATATCACCCGCTACATTGTCCTGATCGGAAAAATGGCAATAGCTGGCTCGTTTGCCATAATTTACAACTACACTGCCGAACTTTTCCCAACGGTTGTGAGAAACTCGGCAATCGGCTTTGGCTCAATGTCTGCAAGAATTAGTGGAATGTTGACCCCCTTCCTGGGATTGTTGGTTAGTAAATTAACTATATATATACCTAATATAATATATAATATAGTATAATATATCTTATAATATATTTTACTAGAAACAAACCTAACGTTCGTTTTTTCTGTGTTAAATAGGACACGATTGATAAAAATCTACCTTCGATAGTGTTTGGCTGTGTTGCGATAGCATCCGCCCTTCTTACACTTTTCTTACCGGAGACCTTAAAAACAAATATGCCCCAAACTTTGGAAGACGCTGAGCAATTTGGCAATAGAGACACTGCGTTTAAAGATTGTGGTACCATGTGCTGTAATCCAATTAGCATAAAATTGAGGAAAAAGAGGGGTAGTGATATCCCGTATCAAATAGACCCATGATTGTTTATGGCTACATAAATTATTTTTTATACTTATAATTTATTTGTATACTCCTCGGAGTATAAATATGTGCAAAATACCTTATAGGAGTCCTAAAATACTAGAACAAAATAATAAAATATACTAACTAAATATTGAATATGTACATCTGCAATGTTGCACAAATAAAATAAATGAATACGTGGATCAAATCAATTAACAAAATCCGTGTTTGTTCCCAACTCCACAGTAAGCTAAGGCAATCTTTGAGCTATAATCAAACTAAACATGCGATGTATGCATGTCCAATCTTAAATTCATTGATATTGCAATCTTATTGTAGGCTTTTTAAAATACAGTCTATTAACTGAAAAATGACATCTTTACTTACTACTTAAATTGCCGGCTGTTGAGCTTCTTCCTTTAGTTGCAGTGGAAATGATTCCTTCTTGATCAGATTGAAACTGCTCAAACGGACAAATATTTTTAACAAACTACAGTAGTAAGATAAATATTAATTTTGTTTCATTGGACAATTAAAGTGATGATTGGAAAATGAATAATATAACAACTTAATACACTTAATTCCAAAATTCAAATCAAACACTTGATGTTCACATACGTTTTGACACTATTTCTGGTTTTTCTGGTGCCGTCTCAATTGTGACTGACTGATCTACAAATGTGTCCTTCACTGGGTCTCGTTGTAGGATCGGTTTATTAGCCATTGAAAATCTACTTGAATACATAATCGTCCTGCATGCATTACACCAACAAAATTGTTCGTTTGCCTGGTCCCTTATTTCATGGAAAAGTTCACGTGAAATATTTGTAGGTTATAGACTAGGCACCTAGAGGTGGGAACCCAACTCAAAATCCCAACCCAACCCAAAACCCTAGGGTTTGGGTTGGGTTCAATTGGTTAAAAAAATCCTGGGGTTGAATTGGGTTGGGGTTGAAAAACGACGGGGTTGCTATGAAAAATGACGGGGTTGGATTGGGTTGAGGCTGTCATTGCATGGGCTTTTGATGTTGGATGTGTGTTGAGTACACACAATAGACAGTTCTGTTTTTATGTTGCATTGCCCGATAACTACATAATATATTAATTAAATCATGATAAATGTCTAAATTGGGTTGAATTGGGTTGGTTTGAAAATAAGCGATTGGACTGTGTTGGGTTCAATTTGTAAAAAAATCCTGGGTTGAATTGGGTTGGGGTTGAAATTAGTCAGGGTTGGGGTTAGCTGGGTTGCGAAAAGCCAACCCATTCCCACCTGCATGGCAGGTACTCTTACAGCTTCAGCTAGCCTTTAATTATAAAAGTTGTCTTTGCATTACACATGATATAACTGCATACAGATGTGTAGTGTACACAAAACCTTGTCTGTGTAAATAGAATATGCACTCATAGCTATAGGTCTCTTACTAGGGTTAATATATGAACTGACAATTAAATGGTGTGTGTTTTTACACTCATTGTCAGTTAGAATTTTCTCAGAATGTCCGAGGAAAAGGTATTTTTATATTTAAGTTATAAGCCGGCTTAGCTTTAGTTACAAGTGGTTAGGCGTTTTATTGCCCTTACAAAACACTGCCAAATGATGTGTTTTATAAGGGGCTATGCTGATTTACCTAAAATCTTTAAATACTATTTCTTAATCCGCCGGTGCTTAATTACCCTCAGGTACATTCCTTCACATGTATACACTACTTGTAGGCCTTAACCCTAACGGGATGGCACTAGACCGCTGCTGTGGCTGGCAATAAGGGTCAATTTTCTTGGAAAAGAATTGAAAGGATTGGGTAAATTACTTTACCAAATAAAATGTGCTTAAAATACATAGGAAGACGTAAATCGGGTAACCGCCGCTCTATGGGGTCCTATTTTTCTAAAATGAAATAGGGTCGAGGCGGATTGCGTAGCGATTAGATTGAGCGGGTCGGGTTCGTGTGCGAGTCGGGTAGAACTTCTGCGGGTACGCGATAATTTTGATGACACAAAGGTTACAAACAAGCACTAATACAATAATTAACATATGTACAAAAAAACAATGTAATTATGTCAAAGTAATAAGCAGAATATAATGTATTTTACCATAGATGTATATAATGGCACAGTACCCAATCGAGTATCCGCTCTATAAATCTGCAAAATTATGCTTATCATCATTTAATAACATACAAATGTACACCATTTACGATCTGTAGCTAAAGCAATATTATTTAGTCAAAAATATCTTGGTTAAGAATATTAAACACGACAAAGGTTCTTTTAAAGTTACTTTTGTACAGAAGCACAAATCACGTTCAGTTAAAATTTTATTACAAAACTTCTATCCACATACAAAACAATATGCAACCACTGGGCTACTCGTATTAAGATGAGAAATAAGAAAAAATGAATTTATTTAGCTAGAATGGATTTATTGATCAGTTTTCATCAGCATTAATAATCACAATACTATTTTCTAATGTGATGTAAACAGCTATTTTGAAAAGGCAGGTATGCAGTATAAACGGTGTTGCTGATGTAAAATATGGCTCGCACTTGGTATATATATGCTATATATTTTTAAAGTGTTGTAGACAAAAAATTAATTCTCCAGTGGAATTTTTGTAAAGGATATTGGAAATATATATTTGTATAATAATTTTAAATACAGGACTTTATAAATGTGCAAAAAAATGTATTGTTAAATGGTACCAATGAAAGTTTAATTAGGCCAATTGATAAGAAAGTAAGTACCTATCTGTACTTATGTAAGAAAACTCGTTTAATTTTTAATAGCTCTTTAAACTGGGTTAACAATCAATTTACGAAATGGTACTTCCCGGAAACAAAATGCCATCCAACTATTGTTAATTCTAGTATGAGAGCCACGATGGCAAGGCCGTACTCGACAAGTAAATAACTCTCAAAGCGTATTTTAGAACGGAGAATAATTTTAAACGTAGAATGTACCAATAACAGATTTTAATAGTTATTACGAATTAATTGCAGATTATTGTTAAATTGCATCATTAATATTTTGAATAAACTACCAATCGAAGACAACTTAATTGTAGTTGCCATTGTTGCCCTGCTTTTAATAAATACAGCGTTTGTATTTTTGATGTTGTTGGTCAAGCCAATATAGTTTATTTTATAGCTGCACTTGTACTATCAACTATACTTATTATTAAATTCTCTGCCTTGGGATTTGAATAATAATTGCTTCCTAACAAAAGCATTCACTTAATAAATTGTATGTTGTGGTTTCCAGGAAAGAAACACGAAACACTACACCGGTAAATGTATAAATAATGGAATAGCAATATTGACACAGGTTAAAAATATATAGTTTTTCAAATGCCAGAAATATTAGAAATGTTAAATAATTGTGTTCCGTGTTTCCATCTTAGCAAATTACATATTACCACGTAATTGTTTTTAGATTTTTAGTCTAATTGTTAATTTGATTTTATAGATTGGCTTTTAATTCATTGTACCGAATTATATTATTTAAAAATTAGAAACCAGTCGTCACTTTAAAACAAAACTTCCATAACTTTTAAAATTACCATTTATAATAGATAATATGTAAGTAGTATTATAGCCCATTATGTCTATTCCTTTCGAATTGCATTTTTCGGTTTATAATTTTATATTCTGACTTCGCCGAAAATAATTTTGGCTGAGTCAAATATGGAATCCCAGTCGTCAACCGAAATATTTGGTATTCCAATCCCTCCTGAGTGTCACATTCATCTTATTCGTTTCACTGATTTGAACGTTTTCGAAAATGTATTGGGCACCTACGTTTTATCTTTTCTTAGCGTGTTTATTTTGTCTTACATAAACATTCTACAAAATCACACTCGAATTATTCAACCGCAAAAAGCAACACAGAAAAGGAAAAATATTTTCTGTAGTGTATACATATTTGTCGAACCATCATAATATATATGCCGTTCGTGGAGCAATACATGAAATTACAGCGGGGAACCCCTTCTGTAAACAGGCTTCACATATTCTATCAAAATAAATCACTCACTCCAAATATGGGTAGCGGACTGCGTGTTTACAACGCTCAAGTTTATATGACAGTATTAATGCCCCAACATTCTGAATGCAACCACATCCAAGTATGTTTAATATTCTGTGAGGGTAATAATATTGCCACTGCTACTGCTGTGGACAAGGAATGGACAAAATGGAGTAAAAATTGGTACAAAAACTTTTATAATATGGGCACAACTCTCCAAAAATCCATAATTGCTATAGATAATGTATTTCAGTCGGAAAAATACAAAAGGCTGACAAATCCTTTGCGTTATCCACATGCTAAAATAATGGCAACAGAAGAACTTGCAAAAGTGCACAATCTTTCAGTGGTATACAACAATGGATCTAATATTAGTAAATACCTACACTACATTCATTTGGAATGGCATCGCTCCTGCGAAGAAAATTGGCCTGCAAAGAAAAACGCTTCAAATCGCTGTTTTTCCAGAAAAGAATCTTTTCGAATGTTTGTTTACTGTTTTGCCAGTAAACAAATGCAAATTGATAATTCCCTGAATGTTTGGCTTCGCCCATTTGAGTTTCACGTTTGGATTGGCCTTTGTATACTGTTTATATTGGGCACTCTAATTCCTGAAAAATTGTTCATCTTTAAATTTTCCAGTGCATTTGACGCACTCCGAATTATTTTTCGCCAACACTTATTTTCAGTTAGTCGTGTTTCAAAGCTTCATATTCTTCTTATGATCAGCGCTGTGGTTATGAGTAGTTTGTACGAATGCATCATAACAAGTTACGTAATTGTTCCCCTAAAAGAAAAAGGAGCTGAGGATTTAAAAGATTTGACTGAAAATTATCACTACCAAATTTATGATTTTGCCGATTCTCAGCTACGGCTAAGAAAATTGAGCAAAGCCTTAAGATAACTTACAAAGGATTCTTTGAGAATGTTCCTGCAATGCTAAGAGGAATCTATATTGACAAAGTCAGTGAATTCTACAGTGCAGAGAACATTGTTGGAGGGTTTAAAGAACATGAAAACAAAAGATATACATTTCCTATCGAACAAACGGGAACGGAGGAATTCATTGAAGATGTCCTTTCAACTAATCCCCTACTATCATGCCATGTACTACCACGGATTGGTTTACTGGCTAAGCTTCATTGGGAATTTACAGGACATCTAATTCACATGCATCCAACATTTGAAAAATTTAGAGAATTTGGATTTTTTACCCTATGGTACGATTTGTACCAGTTGGGAGCATCGTATACATACAAAAAGCAAGCCGCATTAAGATTGCAAATGGAAAGCCAGCCTCAAAGAATTTCTTTAGTGGGCACAAGAGCAAAATCTTTATTTTTTATTTTATTGCTGGGGTTAGCGATTTCTTCATTGTGCTTTATATTAGAATTCATTTTTAGCAAATTGAGGAATGCACATTCAAACACACTAATTGAATTGTATTAATTTAATACGTATGAAATGTTATATTCATTTTTAGTTAATCCTATTACTTGGATGTAATTTTGAAACGCGAGAGTAGAGAGTATAAATTATTAAACGTAAATTTAGTAATAAAAATGAGATTCTATTAAATTACTAGCAGCAGTTTGTTGTGAAAAGGTTAATGTAGCTTTTTCTGTGGTATTATTATAACACATGTCGTAGTAAATATGTGATATTATATGCATATTCAAAAAGTTAATAAATATTCTCTGCTACCGAAATAATGTTCCCTCTCTTGAAGCCGGATAAAATATTTGGTAATATATTATTTCATACATGCAGCTTACATTAAGTATAACATTATTATTACAGAGTTTAATTTTATTTACCCCTAAAATAGCCGTATGAGTACACCTCGTACTGATGTTGGCTGCGTACAACTACTTATAAATATTATTTAGTTACTAATAAATAGGATGTAGTATGTAATTATAAACGGTAAATGATTACAGGCAAGTACAAGTGACGACAATATGGCCATTTTTCACCATTCAAGCAACCAGAGAGCAACTACTTCTGACCCGACATCTCCAATTAAAATACACATACTGAACTGGTTGCACTAAATGGCAAAAACAGGCTTATGTCGGCCATATAGTACATGTAAATAGTTATGTAACACGTTGCACTATGATCTGTTATGTTGTAATTAATTGCAAGGTGGCTAGCTAATAATAATTAGAACAATATGAATTATATTGGAATAATATGTACAATAGAAACAAGTAGTTTACTTGACTGAGCCTGGAACAGAACAAACTTATCATATTCTTTTTTCTTTCGTTACCCGAATGTATTTTCTTGTCTTTCTAGAATCTAATTTTAAGCTAATCCGCTATTTACAATAAATATAGATGTTTAGCTCTAATCTCTTTTTGAATAGGTAATTACTAATTAGAGCTTAGTTAGGTCTAGGTGCTTGTGTTGTGACTTTTACATATTATGGGCACACTTCAACACTCAAAGGTCTCAATAGCTGGATCAATTCATGAAAAATGTCTGTTGTAAGCACATGACTCCTCATTCCTCCTGCAATTGCAAGAAGTTCATTCTGGTTGACAAACGGTGTGATTCCGACAGAAAATGTTCGGATTCCATTTTGAATTGCCCTTTCGGCAGCAAGCATAGTTTCATGTGGATATAATGACTCTCCATTTGTTAGGACAATTAAATTCTGAGTGACATTCCTGCGATTGAAATTGAATTCATTCACTGCTTAATTGCATAATCAATGGCCAAATTGGTAGCAGTGCCTCCATCATAATAAGGAGCATTTATAATTATTTGGTCGACATCAGATGGGCTGAAACCAAGGATAGTATATAGATATTTGGAAGAAGGTCCGCGGACACTACCCCTTAGTTACCCATGTAAAATATTTTTGTCTTAATTTTGATAGTCCTTCCCTTACTCACAGTCCACAGTGACGTCACTGCGAGTAAATCATTTGCATTTTGTTAGTTAGCTTTTGCTTGGCAACCAAAATTGAAATTTTTATGGGAAGTGTCCGCACGTTGGGCTTAAACCATTTGGTCTCTCGAATGAATCAAACAATAGAATTCCAAGTCGACTGGGCTGACCCTTTTCACTTTCGAAGTACAGTATAACAAGAAATTGCAAAATTGATGTAATTAGTTGTAAAACCTAAAAACCTGATTAGAACCATATTATTTTTTTTTCCGACTTGTGTCCAAACATTTACAAAAAGATTCTAATCAACTGTTGCAAATTTTATAATATTGTTTCTAAAACATGAAATTATTGCAGTCGTCTTTTTAGTTTCTCATTTAGTAAGACTTTCTTCAATTATGTAAACATAATACCAACTTATGATAGCAGGTGTAAAATAAGTTTAGCAGAAAATTATATTAGTGACAGACTTATTTTCATACAAAAGCTATTAAGTTAAGTTAAGATTATTAAGTTGTGAAAACACTTTAAGGGGGTAAAGTGTTTTCACAACTTAATAACATCTTACGAAATTTTGGAAAACATACTTAATTTCTAGTAATTATGTAGAATATTTTTTCTGCATACATATTAACTGACCATACTGATGCTATTGAGTGGTTTCATATTAAGTGTCTTTATGCGACCTTTAGTAAACACAAAAATCTCTAAATGACATATCGATGAAATATTTGTTCAAGTCAAACAGAACCTTTTCCAGAACAACTCAGAAATAATTAAGCTAAAAGGACGAGGGCGTAGGTTTAACAACTATTTGTAATATGTTACTAACTTTTTGTGCCATCCTTTGGTGCATATATAAATATTAGTCGGATTGTAATGACAAGAAATACAATGTATTTCGGAATATTGTTACATTAAGATCTGATTGGGCGTTAGCACAAATAGACACACACAAAAGACCAAAACCAGTTCAGTGGCGCCCGCAGCCATAGGCCAAATAGGCTATAGCCTATATCAAATTTTTGAAAACCTTAATAATTACATGAAAGAATTTAAATATTTAGACATATCTAATATCTGTGCCTATACCCAATATTTTCGTGCCTATGATAGCCTATTATGTCAAAAAAAATTCTGCGGGCACCACTGAACCAGTTGCGTCATGATTTTACATAATACATCGTTTTTATTTACGCAGACATTAGCACTTTAATTATTATTGACGTATGTAAATTGTTTTAATCCACTATAAATACTTTGTAAATACCTACGCTCAGAGCAGTGTTAGGTCCATAAAAGTGTCGAACCACTAAAACTCTACTGGCTCTGTAACTATACCAAAACGCTTCTCTACTTCTCTTTCATCTCATTAGATAAGGCTATAGCTAGGTAAAAATGCACGTTGTTTTAGCTTGTATAATTTTTTCTAATATTGTACCTTGTAATTTTTGATTTTCTGCGCTTTATTTAGTTAACCTATTTATATTTAATTCGTCCCAAATTAATTTACGTGCAGTTCGTTTAAAATGTGTGGAACCATTATAATTATATGATTTTCATAATAACGGCCTTCTGAGTGGACACATTTAATCTTCGCTAACAGTGGTGGGGAGTAAACGAGTGCAGAATGAGTAAAATGCATCTTCAAAACAGCACAAACGTTTCGATTCAAAGTAGCAATCCCTTATCTATACTAACTATAAATTAATTAGTTAATTAATCCTGATTACAAAATGCTGCTCAATGCAAATGTAATGGAAAAGTATAATTTTATTTTGACACTGATATTAAAGATATTGCCATATATTTTATTTACAACTGTCCACGGATCCAACCAGCCTGATAAACTCAAAACTGCCATAGTAAGTGAAGCTGAGTGTTTCGTCCACCTGTTCCTTTACGGAACCGAGTCAAGGGACAAGATTTCGAATACATTTGAAGATCTGTCACCGTTACTTATTCCAATAGCAATGTTAAGAATAGACAAAATAATTGAATACTTGTCGTCAAAACATAATTGCACTGTAGAACAAATTAAAGGCGAAGTATTTGGGCAGGACCCAAAGTTCTATTCGCAAAAATGCATGAATATTCACCAATTGCTTGGTCGAAGACTCCCTACGCCCCATGTACTTTCGAGATTTAATTGTATTGCTCACATTTCAATAAATTTAAATTCAAGTAATTTTGTAGATGTAGAGTTGACTCGGTATATGGCTACGCATTTAAATTTGGAGTTTCCATCACACTTGAATTACGATTATAAGCTGAGTAGGATAAGCGGTTTGGGAATACCAAGGAACGACAACTACGATTATGCCTCATATTCAAATTTTTATTTCCTTGTAAATAAAGATATACTCGACAATGACATAGCTCAGCGAAAGTTTTTAAACGACTTAGAACCGAGTTTTCTTGGACTTAATGGAATAAACATTATACAGTCGCTAGATGAAGGGGATATGAGATTATTTTTTAAATGTGGATACTGTCACATTGAATATGTTAAAAATTACAAAGGAATGCTTGCAAATTATCAAGATATGTTAGTGTTCTTGATTGACAGTAACTGGGAACACAGTTTGCAACGCAGAAAATTGAGAGAGACGGTTTTAGAGAAAATCTGGAGCAGCAAGTTCGTCAAAGACAGTCTTTTTTTTGAGGTACAAAGCTCTGCTCCTGCTGGTGACTATTGCGGTCCTCCGTTGAAAAACGACTATTTTATTTCTGCTGGTCGCAGATCGGATTTCAATGTCGC
>JAQFYC010003101.1:0-22242 GCA_034694165.1 Tomocerus mixtus | reverse complement strand
TTTGACCCAAAAACTGAAATTACCGTTTTTGCCTAGGCATTACCGGTAATGCCTTATTACCGATTTTTCCGGTAACATATATATTGTTATTGTGTGACATAATAACAGAAAAATGGGTAATTTTGTATGATTATCTGTAGTTATGTTTATATTTTGTTTTAGAAAATATTTGTAACAGAAAAGAGAAAAATGCTTTAGATTATTCGTCAACTATTTTATCAATTTTTACGAAACTTGTACTTTTGTGATATTATTTAACTCATAACTCGGTTACACCCGTTTAGCAATGGTTTATTATTATGTATCAATTATGTACTAACCTATATTTTCTCCAGGAGCAGCAACCGTATTCCTGAATGGAATAGTTTGAGAGTTCGAGAAACAGATACTTGGGTGATAATTACTGGGAGATCCGTCGACAAGGCTGACATTCCCTATGTATATCTCAGTTAACAATGCAAAATTGGTAAAATGAGCAACAGAAATGGACGGGTCTACCTCTGGCGTGTACATACTCCGCCCGTAGAAAGTAATTCCATCCGTCCAAGACCCCCCTGCGAGTACACACAGAAGGTTAGTTATAATAAATATATAAATGAACATTGTAATTACTAATTACTATATCTTTACAGATTTTAGCTATCAAATACGTAGTAACTTACGCAACCCCTCAGTCATAGCAAAATCAAGATGCTCTTTATTTCTAAAGCGGACTAACTGCCACCGATAATTTGCACAATTGATGCGGGCATTGCTTTGTGACACCTACAATTATTATTCAGAGATTATAACTATTTACTTGTCTGTTTCTGCATTTTAGTTTCGGTTTTTCAAAAGCGTTCTTACCACATAAGACTCTTGCCGATATGTCACATTTTCCAGTGAACCGATTAGAGATATGACCCTTGGAAGCTCCTGCTCTGCTTCTAAAATCATTTTATGTCAATGAATATTAATTAGTGTCCTCTTTAAATTTTTTATGATACATATTGTAATATGAAATTTTAGAAGCAATAATGTCGTTTTACCTTTTTGATTATCCAAAGGAATTCGCGATGAAACAATAAGAATTGGACTAAGAAAGAGAATTAAAAACTTTAGATCGTTTTTGTAATTTGCCATGTTTGCCAAATGTTTATTTGTGCAACAGTTGCTATACGGTGACTGGATATTCTTGAATTGAAGTAGAACTGTTCGTTTTATGTTAACCGCATGAACTTGCCAATTGAAAAAATCAAAAGCTTATTGTATAATATAATTATTGTAGTGAGTGTGGTGGTCGTCGATGATAACTATTTTATCATTTGATATGTACTATAGTAATTGACTTTCAGTAGCAAGCATAGTGTGCGTTAAATTCTCACGAACGCCGAACGGTAAGTACACCAAATGTTGAAGCGACCTTGTCTTGCAAATAATTATAATATGTAATGTCTAATAACTGCAATGTAAATCCAAGCTTATCAGATTACAATAATTAATAGTTTACATTGAATTTAACGATTTAATCAGAATGCACTAATTATACATACATGTATGTACTCGTTATCTAAATGTATGTTTTGATGGGTAATAAATTATTGAGAATTTTATAATTAATATCGTATGCATATAAATAGACATGTCTGAATTGTGGATCCAGTGGCTGCTACCACGGTAATGTCTAAAATGTCTAGTGTTATTATTATTATTCGGGTAACCCCACAACTCCATGTACAATTAATGTTTAATATTCATATTTCATATCATATGGGCTTTATATATACTACAGAGTTGTACAAATCTATTTATATCATACTTGAGTTATGTTGAGCGGAGAACTACAGCTTTGCCAAGTTATAGTCTGTAAAAATATTGGTTAGCGATCATGATGTTATGTCATAATTTCTGCTTGTGCCATATATACAAGGTTGCAGTTATGTAAAATTCAAGATAATATTAACAAATCTGTGATTAATTTTTACTTCTCTTCTCGTAAATTTAGAGATATTAGTAATTATAGGAATATTGAGGGTAAGAGTTCTCTGAAAAAGTGCAAGTCTGCTATTTATAAGTTTTTAAATATATTAAAATTATTTACTATTCGGGAAAGGAGAAAAATTATTTTAGTGTTTGCGTGGAAAAGTCTTAGGCATTGTTTTATGTGTGCATTTTATATTGATTTCATTTCGTGTAAATGGATGGCCTAAACTTGTAACTTGAATAAAGGTGAATTACAATCTACAATACAAATGGGGTTCTGTTACAGATATAACTCAAATGAAGATAACCTAGTCATTTTATTACATTTAATTAAACCAATGGCACCTTACAGTCTCATTACGAGTTGAATTAGAATTATTTTATTTCATTTGTAATTCATACATTATTTAATGAACTTTTTTAAACTTGCGAGACGGCAACTTGTACCCTACAGAGACAGGGCCGTTCAGCATGTTCAATGCTGGCTTGCAAGCGAGGATTAGCAGCGTCGGCTCGAATATGAAGGCCCAATTTGTGTGCGTTGATAGTAATTGGGATGTCCGGGTTAATAGGGGAGTTGTTACCCCATCTGAAGAGATCCCGGGTGATAAGGCCAGTGAATCCCGTCCAAATGGCATCTGGGAGTGTTGACATAATATTTCAACAAATGTTCCAAAATTTTAAAAATGTACGTGTAACAATATTATGATATAATCTGGCTGACTCACCCTCGATCCCTTGGCTGATGACAAAGTCTAAGTGTCCTTTATTGTCCAATAGAGCCAAATGGAATCCTTCCCCCAAGGTTTCACAGTAAGTACGGGAACTGGCCTGACTTCTCTAGAAAATAAACTGTTTTTGTCAATCCGGAGTGAAATTATAGTCAATTATGGATATTAATGACAGTTTTGAAATCTTATTCTAGTTTCGTCGTACCAGTATTCGTATCCTTCGTAAATGCCAAGAGAAGTTAATTCTTTAGGGGCAGCTTCATCATTTCTCTCAATGTATTCAGCATCTTTTACTTTTTCCTCTTCTTCCTCTCCTAAAATTTACAAGATGTGCATATTGTTATTAATTTGTCCTAATAATACAATAATTATGGAAAATACTAGTGTACTGTAAGATAGACATCTCTTTGAATAATGCATTAAGATATTTATCAATGTTGCTTTATTAAATAATTAAAAAAATAATTTTTATAATAAATATTTTTAAATAGCAACATACATACAGATAATATATGGCGAGCGCCCCTATGAAAATGATCATCAGGATTCGATAGGAATATCTCGCTTAATTCCTGACTAAAATTGGAACCCTTTTCTGTTAAACTTTGTAGCGATAGCTTTCGTTACAAAAAGTGTTACAGAACCGATTCTGCAGAATACAAACTGGTAATAAAAATTATACCGGCGCAGGCGCAAAAATAATTTTTGACTGCTTACGTACACTATGCATCTGTTGCCTATCAATTTTTATGGACACTAACAGGAACCGAACTTAGTTACTTTAGTTTAGACTGGCGGACCCTATTATACTATCGCTATCAGGCCTATGCTGGAAGTATACCCAATTTAACTTCCCTAAATGCAGTGTACTACAATTTGCGGGTTTGTAGCCGTAGCATATTGCGTACTACCGACTCAAAATGAAAAGTGATCCGTAAATCCGTACTAATTGATGATCTATGTACGTAATATTCAGTCTAATAAATTAGTAATTACAATTACTTAATAATAAGTATATAATTTAAATAAATAATTAAATAATTAGAAATTAATTAAGACTTCAAAGTATATTACATAGTTATGTATTTAATCTCAATGATTACAATTTATTACTATATTGCTAACAACATCACGAGAGGTTAGTTGTTATTTTTCTATTTTGGAGTTTGCATTAAAAATTATTAAGGATTTAGAAGACATTGACAAAATATTTGTTTTGCTTATTACTGGCAAGTAATAATACTATCACACATTTTAAAACAACAATGTATTGAATAAGTGTCAATCAATACTGTTAGTTTAAGTTGTAGTGTGAATTAAACCTGTTGAATAAATTCTTTTAATAAAATGCTGCAATTCTGCAGTATTATGTAGGAATCTTTTAACAGTTTTCATTCGTAACGTTATTTACATTTTACTTTCTGTTGAATATTTCCGGCCAATTTCTATTCAGTTCTGCAGGAATTATTCGGTTAAAGGTATTTTCGTCAGAATTCTGAAGGAAATTTTCATACGGGCGGGGTTTGTCAATTATTGTTAAGCTCATTTGTTTCCTTGTTTTCCATATGAATCACAATTCCCCCTGGCCATAGGAAACGAGAGATTTTATGAGGATTCAATACTTTTATCTCTGATATACCATTTAAGCTATTGCGATCAACGAAATTGATGCTTTAGTTACAACCACTTGGTTACATTCGTTTTGCAATTATTTATTGCATCACTAACCTACTAACCTTTTATTAGCACATGGGCAGCAACATTAGCCTGTAGTGGAATATAATTTGCGGGGGAGGTGGAGGTGCATATACTTAGGTGATACTCATTAGCAGGCCAGTCGATAAGTCTTTTGAGGGAATTAAATCTATCAGTTTGCAATCCGTGGTTGACATAATGAACAATGTTGATGGAGGAGTCTACTTCTGGGGTGTACATTCCCCGATCGTAGAAAGTAATTCCATCGGTCCAGGAATTATCTGTGAGAATTAAGTAGCATACATAAGATTGTATTTATTGCATTAAATTAATTATTATAGAGATTCCATCAATAAAAGATCAGGAACTTACACATTCCATTTTCTATAGCCCACTCCACGTGCTCTCTATTTCTGAAGCGAACCAACTGCAGTCGATAGTTTCCGCAATTGATACGGGATTCACTTTGTGTCAACTGCAAATATCAGTCACCATTCAACTCTTTATTATTTAGTAGTAGGTTGTTGTATGTTTTCCATTTTCCATAGCTTTTTACTTACGAAAAAATCTTCTTTCCAGTAGGTCACGTTTTCCACTGAACCGATTTCGCTGATGAACCTTGGAAGATTTTCCACGTCATTCTGTTCTTCTAATTATGAGTCCAAATTAAATTCAGTGGGTAAAACTAATATCTTTTTTAATACAGATAGTTGTGGGATATTTAAGGTTGTGAAATGATGATAAAATCATTTTACCATTTTGGTCATCCGCCAGAGGAATCCGTGAAGCAAAAGTAAAAATTGGACTTGCCGCAAGAAAGAGAATTAAAAACTTCGGACTGACATTATAAGTTGCCATTTTAAATGACTATTTGTGCACCAATTAGTACACAGAGCAGCTTTTTGTAAAAATATCATAACACATACTATTCTCATCTGAAGTACATCTACCAGAGCAGAATATATAAAAATTGATCTTGTACGTCAAGCTACTTCAAATGCATATGGGCCTAAATTTATTGTGTCTGTCTGACGGCCGTTGAAGATAAATATGTCACTAATTAATACTCTAATTGACCCATCCTCCTCATATTAGTTGAAGTACTGCTCTTGTCCCGTCAAGAGTATGTGGCTTGTCACAAATCTAAAAAAAACCTACTGTGTATTTATTTTGTATTAACCTTGTTAATGTTTATTTGGTCACAAGAGTCACAACCAAGCAATCCAACTTCCCAGCCAATTCAATTGTAATTACTCATTAATATGTCGTCAAGTATCATTTAATCTTTATGAGTGCAAAGGTGATCATAATTTGTAAACAATAATACATTCAACTTCTTCAGAAATGTTTAGCATTTATATACAAATAGTGTGGAGTTCTTGAACACGTAACAATCCATTAGTTTTGTAAAGTGAATTCCAATCTGTTTAATGTATTACGGGATTATATTTATATTTCACAAATATATCTGTGTGAACTAGTAATGGTCCTTGTATACCATTTGTAACTACTAAAACGTCCCTCTACGGTAATACGATAAGAAAGAGAAGTTGATGGAATGCTAGCCCAGTTGAAGTATTCTAAATTGCGTCCCGTAGCACTCCAAATCCAGGCCCCAGCGTAGTACATACCAGATGTCCATACGTATTCACCTACAAATATTCACAAAAGTAACAACACGAATTAAGGCGAAGTAAATGAATTTTGATTTCCAAAATAAAATTCAACTATGAACGGCGGCTATCAGATGAAATTCCTAAATTCCAAAAATGTGTATTTTGTGACCGGAAATGGAAATACTAAAACTACTACTATTTTTATTAACAATGATTGATATTGATCATTGATTAAGTTGCCTTACTTATATAGCCTTGGGCATTAAGCAATTCTCTGATAAGAAAGTCTTCTTCTTCAGTTTCAAGTGAAACCAATTTTCCGTTGTTTATCGTGAGACAATGAGTGGACCCATTCGTCCATGTGTCCTAACATAAATATTTACAAATCAAAAACAATTTTTATTGGCCAACATACATTCAAACGGATTAACAAAATTTTAACTATTTGTAAACTTACAAAGATTGTGCTAATGTGGTATTCAACTTTAACGGAATTTCCGTTCTTGTCGAAGGAATCCATTGATCCGAGGTATTTCAGACCTGGTAAAATTAAATATATTTGCTAAGTGAAATTAAAAATGTAATGTACAAGATAATTATTACCTGGATATGTTTCAGCTTCAGCAGCGACATTTCTCAAATTTCCTTCAGCAGAAAATGCAATCGAAAATACAACAACAATTGTTGCAAAAGAATGCATTACGAGACAAGCTTTAGGAAAAAATGGTATATTTTTTATGAGTTCCGAGTTACTGATACATGCAATTACATGTGCATAAAAGTTATTCTGTTTAAATGCAAGTGCATTACACAATAGAAATGGGAGCAACAGCAGAATCATGTGAGTACATGAATGAAATAGAAGTATGATAAGTACCCGACACTTGACTAATCATCTTCAACAACTGATAATAAATAGATAATTAGTGAATGAGATAATTACAACCACCCTACCCGCTTTTCAATATAATATAATTGCATTTAATATTATCTGGGCTAAATACATAAACACAGTGCAATTATTATTCATCTTGCAGTTTTACTATCTTATGATATTATGGCACATGATTACTTATAAAATAATTTGCAACAATAGAAATACAACATTCTCTATCAGCATTTAGGTTGATAGAAAGTTACCATTTGGCCATCATAACAGTAACTCGCAATTTAAATATTATTATCGATATTCCTTCACTTATTTGTTGTATTGGGTATATTACTACATGTTTACTGATTCGTAAATCAGATATGTTAACCTAGTAATCTAACCATATACAATTTTCAATAATAGAAAGACTTTTTTATTTGCAAATTTTGTTGTGCATATAAGTTCAATTAATTTATGCATCAAATATTTCGAAAACCAAACTGCGCGAAGTACATATTTTTCTAAAGAAAAGAAATTAATTATTTTTATGTTATTTAAGTAACTCAGATGCGTATCCTTATAGCAGAAATTAAATGCAAACATTTAATTTATTGATAATAAAAGTCATGCATGAATTACAGATAATGTATAGCTTGATAGAAATTGTTTATTACAAACATAAGGGTACAATAATGTTTTTAAACAATGGCTTTGCCTTTGTGCCACATAGTGCATATAATCTACAATCAGGGTCAGATACAGAACATAATTTCGGGGCAGGACTTTCCAGTTTAATGGAATATAATGGTATTTTCTCTTGCAAATGCCAATAATATCTAGTGTATATTTCAAAGTTTCGGGCAGGGGTCTAGCCCCAAGAAAAAATTCTGATTTTAATTGGAGAGGTTATATTAATATACGAGTATTGTGTAGGTATAATGACCTTTTATTATTTTTGGATTTTAGCAGGGCGTATGATTAAAATGACATAATTGTTGCGATAGTGTTATCAATGATAGTTTGTAGGAATAAAAGCCCAGTGCTAAGATTTATGACAAAGAAAGTTCCGACTTCTAATCCAAACGGGCGTAATGATCTCCACCGTCGTTTCAAATAAAGATTTGTACTGCAACGTGTCCTCCATATGGAAATCAATAATGAGGTCCTGAAATTAGCTAACCCAAATATTCGCAGTGCTGTAATGTTTGATGTAACCAAATACGTTGTACATTGACAAAGTGTTACATAGGAAAATGTTGAAATAACACCATACAATTTGATATTCCCGTAAAGACAAAATGTGCCAAAAATTTGGCAAACGAATAATGTGGTAGCCAATGTAAAACGTGTGGAGTTATTAACATTGGAAACAGTCATGCGTATTATACTAAATATTCTTAAATCTCTAATAAATGTTGAGGGTGTGCCTGTGGTGATCAAGATTTCTAACCAAAAGGAAATAAAGTGAGTAAAGACAGCAATCAGGCCTGCATATGCCAATAGTGGGGATACGACACTCATTGCCACTACTGTGCTATAAACTGTCCACGCAACTTTTGTCAATAAGTAATCTTTCCATTGGGAGCAGCCAAAAAGATCTAAAACTTTTAACAAAAGTTGGTTTCCAAATGTATTCGAGGACATCATAAGGGCAAAAGCAATGTTTGTAAAGAAGGTACTAACAATACATGATAAAACGAAGAATGGATACATTTTGAAAAGGTTTCCTAGTTTACGTTTCCTCCGTTCTGCCAAAAGAACACCTAGAAAATATTCAAGATATTAAAATGACTTTAAAACAATTATTTAAAACAGTAACAAATGGAGAACTACAATACATTTTTGGTTAAGTGTAAACGGTTTTTAAAAATAAACGATTGTTTCTAATTTTTGGTTTCCCCCCTTGTAAAATCTATTTGCTTTTAATTACCCTTAATATAGAATAATTATATCTGTACCGCTAGTACATATCATTGCATACCTGCTAAAATATTGCCCATCTCGACGCATTTCTTTACGATGTTGGGTAATGCCTCAATATCCTTTAGAATTTGTATGTAAATTACGCAGTTTAGAAGAATTATGGACAGACCAGCAAAAGTCAATATTATGATTACCGCCTGGTTATTATTTATAATCTGCACGATATTATAAGACACCCCGGCGATGAATGTCAAAATGTTAATTGCTGCCACAAAGTATACTGACATGAGTTTGATCTTATTATTTGTCACCGAAAGAGCATTTCCCTTAATTTCGTACGGTAGCGTATTTAGAAAGGAACCCACTCTGAAATGGAATTGGAAAGCAAACAGCATTATCCTGTTGGCAAATGCGTAATTAAAATCTGCATGACGAATATTTGAGCTTTTGATATTCCATTGTTCAATATAAATATTTAATTTTCTCAGAAATGATCCCATTTTTATAAATAGATCCAAAATTATCGAATAATGCTAACCAATTGAAACAGTAAAACAGAATACTGAAAATGAAGATTTTAGCTGATCTGACAATGACGGGCTACCTACTCTTTCTTCTATTTATAAGAGTGTAATGGCATTGCAAAATCTGTAGCAGTACCAGTAGAACTTTAAACGAATCTAGAAGGTAATAATATTGCCTAACCTACATTTTCGAAGTAACAGCGATAGCTAAGACATGAAAAGGGAATTTCTTGCAAACATTTCTTGCAAATATTTCTTGCAAACTTATTTATCTATATAATGCGTAACCTTTTAGATGCAATCATACTTCCGCAAGCACATATTCAAAATTTTCCTTAGAGACATATTATCATAGTCAGCGATTGAGTTTTTAGATTTGAAAGTTTTGTAAGCCACAGAAAAATTCCACCTAATTATAGGGAAATCACATGGAAACGCCGCTCTGACGATAATGAAAAGATTGGGAAAATAACTTGGCAAATGTTCTTGTCTGATTGAGATGCAGACAGTGAGAATTCGGATGGTGAGCAATCGAAATAATGAATAAATAAAAAGTAGGTGGCCGAGATTACAAAACTTGTAACTGCATATATATTATTCTTTAATATGAGAAATGATAGTGAAAGCCAAGTAATGCTGAAAAGGTGTTACGAAACTCAATACTGCTTAGGTAACGAGTATAATAAATAAAATTACATTGAGATGCAAATTGTTAAATATCATTGAATGGGAAAAATGTATTGCATGTCTGCCTACATTCTTATACGAAAAATGAGTCTGACAAGAATAAAAATGGCAACTGAATTTGTTTTGGCAATTTTATTTGCAGTTTTTCACTTATCAATAAGTACATATTGATTTCACTATATCAGCGTTAAGTAATTTAATTGAAAATGTTCTGTCTAGTATGATTAATGTAATGTATAATGTAGCTTAAAATTAATGATGAAAAAATAAGCACAGACTTACATGTATGCCTAAAACAATAAGTATATTGAAATTTAAAAAACTATTGACTGTTGTACTGAATTCGAGATTAAGGCGTTGTAAGATAACAATCACAATCATTTTTTACAAAAAAAGACACCATTCAACCCTAAAGCTCATATATAACCATTTCTCAGTCATCAATGCTGCAGCAAAATATTTTGTAGGTTTCGGTGTTAGTTATCGGTGGAAGTAGCCGCATGACTTCACAGTTGTAATCAGTCTTCAAATATTCGACGACCTCAGGGGGTAACTGCAGACAAAATCAAATATGTATTAACAATATCAGAGAAAAATTCATGATTTATTGTAAAATAAACATGCGTTAACAATTAAAGGCTTAATTTACCTCCAGGCCTTCCAAAATGACAGTTTTCAATGAAGGAATGTCAATAAGACCGTGGTCGAGAATATTTCCAGCACAGGCATCATGATTACCAAAAACTAGATGGGCGTGTTTTAATTCTAAGATACAAAATTCAAAAAATATTAAAATTAAACTTTTTTTCTGATTGGCAGTTTAAATGATGTTGCCCTGCTAATTATTTTTTTTAAAATAATGAAAATTGGTTATTTACTAGTCAAGAATCCAATGTACGGCTTGTTTCGATGTTTGTCGTAGTCATCATCCGCAGAATCAGAATCAGAATCCGAATCAGAATCTTCAGATCTACTTTTCAAGAATACTTTGATTGGAATCCCTGTAAAGCCTTCGGATGTCATTTTGGTCGTTTCAGAATCAAAGCAGATTAAGTGTTCCAAATTGGGCATATTTAAATAAACAGCTCGAAGGATATCATCATCACAGTCGTGTATTTTCAACATTGTAAGTCCAGTAAAAATCTGTCCAAGAGCTCGTATTATTTTTGGGTCAGTATTTGTAACAGAAATTCCTTCTACATTAGGGATGCGATCCATTCTCTTCGGAAGGACATTCCTCCAGTTTTCTTGCGAGTTGAATGTAAAGGCAATGTGCTCCAATTTTGGCAAAGTCCTGAACATTGAACTTAAATTTTGCACAAATAATTTCCCCACGGTTAGGATTTTCAAATTTGGTAACTTCAAGGGAAATAATTTGAATTTCGGCGCAGTTAAGAAGGTAAAATGGTCAAATAAATCCAATCTGAAGTTGTCAATGTCCAGAGACTCCAATTTGTGACCAAATGACTCGATGAACGTTTTCAGTAAAGAAATATTGACATCTGGGCTGATGTTGGCAATCTTGAGGTTCTTTAACAACGGAAGTTTAACAGCTGAGATCATTTTGATATGTTGATCTTGGAATTGTATGTTGGGAAAGCTCATAATTGTAAGTTCTTCCAAATATGGCATTTGCATTTTGGCTAATGCATTTACATTTTCAGCCTGCATATTATAAAGTGATAAGGATCTCAGATTCGGGTATGTTTTTAAGGCACAACTCAAATTGGTCGTTGGATCCACATACGAAATGTATTCTAGAGATCTGATTTTTGGAAAGATAACTTCCTTCGTCGGAGGTTTTGTGTTGTAATCATAAATTGGGAAGAGGGTGTGGTAATCCCCAGCTTTCGTTTTCATTGTGCCGATATCGAGTAATTCCAAATTGGGGATAAGTTGCAACAATTGGTGCAAAGTTGGCAATGTCACTTTGCAATCTGCTAAAATCAGTGCTGACAGACTGGGTTTCAAATTCAGGAGAAGTGTCCTGAAAAGCGGGTCTTCAAGATCCACATCACTGACTTTCAATTTGCTGTGTTTCAAATTCGCACGCATGTTGACATCTTCCAGACATTTGCAAATATCTCCTTGTTGGGTGAGACGAAACATTCCCCTTTTGTTTTTAGCTCGAATGACTTCAGTTGACCATAGTTTGCACACCGTTAAACAGGTTACCAAAGACCCAATTGACAAATGCTCAAAAATGACCTCCAGAATCTAAAGTTAAACAACGCAATTAATTAGAATTCTTATTTTAGAGCATTATTAGTAATAAAAAACGACCAGCTGTTTCTTTATCTAGCTGACAATGACATGGTGGACAGACAAAATGGTATTATGATCACTACATGCAAATTGTAACTGTCAACTGTTATTGTATTTTGCTTCTGCAGATGTAAAAAAATTGTTTCAGCTTACCGGTTCCATTAGCAAAGGATTGACATTTCTGCGCTGGTTCTTTGAGATCTTCCCCATTGTCAGTGGTTGCTTTCTAAGTTGTAAGAATTCTAATTATCCTTGTTCTATTCTTCTTATTTTATTTTGATATTTGAATAAGGATGAAAGAACCAACTGCCAACCAAGTTGAAAGCTGTCTATTCTCCTGTTGCCTGTACCTGTCACATTTTTGGACAAATGAATGAACAACAATTATTTGTATTGCCTAAACTAACCATTTTTATTTGAATTGGAATACACATTTCATAATGAATAACTGGAAAATAATAAGGTACACACACATTTATGACATACAACATAAGTCAAAATTACAGTTGACAGCCAAAAAATGACAATTTAAAAGACAACCAATGGCTGACTACCTGGTTATGAAGATCAAAATTAAAATTGTTTGAAGCCGGTGGTCTTTGACACATATGGTCCATCAACAGTCCTGTCTTGTCAATAAAAATGCGTTAGGTTGTCGTCGCTGTCAATGTTGTCCATGAAAGAATCTTTTTATCTCCCTAACTTTCTTCGTTCGGGATTCGTGAGTCAATGATGCAGTTTAAACTCCCACCATTATCTTATCATTATCCTGTTCCAGTTCCAAGTGTTTCACTTTCCCCAACATATACGTAATTATGGATAATTACAGACTAAGCCACACGGTATCATTACATTTCTCATTGAAATTAATTACTCATTAGGCTAACGAAGATATGATAATGAGTAGAGTCATTCCATTCATACGGATATGCGTCTGTTGATTTGACCCAGATTATTTAGTTATCTTTCAGTAATTACGCATATTGTTAGAGTTTTTGTTTTGGGGGAGGGGTAAACACAAGCAAACCTGTATAAACAGAAAAAATTTCCATTATTTCCCAGCCCCGCTGCCATCGCATAACATAAATTGCCGGAATTTGCAGGTTATTCCTCCAAAACTGGTCCAAATATAAAATATTTTATATTTCAAATAGTTGTTCATTTATAAATGAGTACGTCTACCTAATCGGCGTTATTTAAAGAACTAGCAAGCCTATGTACTTATAATACTCAATACAGTATTAATGAGGCTGTTTATTATTTGTGTATATTTAGTAATAGATTATTATGGATTATGTGTTATGTATTACAATTCTACACTCTTTTTTCAATTAAAGAGCCTACAAAGAATATTATTTAACTCAAATTACCATTATAAGTAAATATATATGTATACGTAACAGCGTAACACATTATACACTCTAGTGCTAAGTAATTAATACATTTTACATATCGACTCCACATACGAAAAATTGCAAAGGATATTAGAGTGACAATGTAATTTTACTTCGATTTACTTGACAAACTATTTAGGAAACGAAAGAAAATTATTTTTGAACAATGGACTTTGTCTATAGATTCCTACAACATACCCAATATAAGCTCTATTGTAGAGTAAATGAAGAAAATAGTTGATTACCATACCTCTTTATATAATATTATACTCAAACAAGAATGGCTTATACAGTGAATTCTGTATATCTGTATAATGAATCTAGGAGTCTTTCTTTACAAGAGTTTCATGTATATCCATTTAGCATACTTAAGACCCAAATAGAAAAGCCATTAAATAAAAGTGTTCGTAACCACATTACAGATATAAACCCGTCTATCACTATTTTGTTAGAAACTGTGTTTAATACAATTTACGATTGGAAAATAACACAATGTATTCTAGTAGGCTGGGCGGAAGTGGATTTAGTTGCTCTTAATAATATAAACTCTGTCTAAGGAGTCACCACAAGTGCCCGACATTCGGTCGGGCGTCCTATGGCTACTTGGAATTCGTTTCGCCCATTCAAACTACCACAAATGGACCTTCGGTCAATTAGTTGTGCCTTGAAGGTACCGGTACCTAATTGGTTGTGTCTAATTACATTTTGGCTTATTAATATTTTCATTATTTTATTTTGTACAATATTTACAATTATTTTGAATCTTGAAACGAACATTTGGGCTTCAGCTGCAATATAATCTGCTTTAAGCTTTATTATTTGTCAGATAGCCATTGATGTAGATATAATATATTTGTTGCACAGAAGTTTAAGTATATAGTCAAAGCTTTCGCTTATATGAGCAACATAATATATCAATTTCCAAACAAAGACGAAACCTTTTTGTTTTCTATTTTTATCACCATTTTTAAGGAAGGAATGGAAAACGTATTCCAGTATGTTTTAGTACTAATACAACTGAACTTACATAAATACCATTACGTATAGGCAGTAGGTACCTAACATTGTACTGTGTACGCTTAAACAAAAAAGAGTTCGGTGTTTGCTTCTTAAGTGGCGAAGAAACCACATTATGCGAATGAGTTGGCTGTCTGTCTGTCCGTTTGAGGAAACTTACTTTCGAACGGTTCAACTTTTGAATTTTATTTTCAGAAGTTGATAGAGTGGGTAATGAGATAAACTTTATTAGTTTTTCAGCCAATCGGACTACAGGTCAATGAACTGGGTCAATTGTGTGTTTCAAGGTGTATTTCAAATTCAAGTAATGCGCGATGCAAAATGCCACATATATCTCGTCGCTTATGTCGAAAAGATAAAAATCTATTTTTTTTAAAGCAAACTAAGCCAACTTGTTATGGCCCGGCAATTAACATTCTTGCGTATTAGCCATGTTAGTAAACTGAATGCTCAGAAGAATCCCTTTTTTGGGGCCAAAGCAACTTGGCTTGTGTTCCTGTCTAGAAAAATTGAGACCTTCTCTGTATTATGGGTGGCGATTTGTCTAGAGACTTACTTTCGAACCACTTGGTTACATCCATTTTGCAATGGTTTATTTTCTTTCAAAAACAAAATTTTCCATAGCAGAACAATTCATATTTAACTATTTTATATGATATATATAAACACGTACATGTTTGTTCTCCTGCCTTCCATGTGTCCAAGGCTTCGGGTCTGCAAGATTGTACCGCTTATACTAAGTCACCCTACCAATTAAAATTGCCCTTTTATAAATAAATGCACTGAGTTTCTTAAGCCATTTCTTGTGAACATTTTCTCTAAATAAATAACGTTCCTTAAGTATTATATAAAGCAATTACGATTGTTACTAAGTAAGTCAATGAGCCATATATTTGTTATAATGGGGTTGTGAAATTATTAATGAAACTGCCCGTCACCTATATAGTCATAATATCATAAATTTATTTAATAAATAAATTAAATTAAACTATATATTATGGTATCTTGTATTTAAGCATACACTTTAGAATTTAGATTAGAACTTTTTGTCAGATGTTGAAAAATATTCCAAGAAACTTAATATATTTACAGCATTTATTGGCCAAACAGTTTCCCCAGCCTATAATAATATGACAAATATATTTATTGAATTAAAAATGCATGTACTTAGTTAACAAATTGTAGTTTATTTATAAAAAGAGCGTTCAACTGTGTCTATAATAAAACGAACAAAAAATCCGGCGACAGCTCGGCGGCTAAAGGATTATTTTGTCTTATGATTACCAAACGGTCATGTTAGTACAAGTATTTTTAGAAAAGGGTCACATTTACTGAGAATACTCCGCCCTGTGTTCTTACGATTATTTCAACTGCAATGGTTGATTGTGTACTGTGCAGGGTTTTAATGTGTAGGTTCCTATAAAAGAAGGATTAAGTCACCGAAGAATGGCATTCCTTAACTGACGAGCTGTCGAACAACTTTAAATATTTTGATATTCCTCCACACTAAATAATTAATTTCCAAAATGGTCTCCTGCCGTAATATCTTGGCTATTGCTAGTCTCTTCGTCGTTTTCTCTGCCGTCTCCTCTGCTCCAGCAGAACGTAAGTCCAATCTACTTTAAATCTTTTCGTCAGTTGTCAGTTACATTTCATTTCTGTCTCATTCCAGATTTATAACTTTTTACAAAATACAGTTACCACATTTTAGATAATTATTTTTTTTAAAAATAGGTTTGATTTACGTTGAAATAAAATTAATTTATAAGTTGTAAGTAAATAAATAATACGAAAGCATACTTAAATTATATAATTTTTAGTGCTTTTTGTTTTTTAACTTCGATTTCCAATTGGTTTCAAAATATGTTTGTAAAAATGCTTTTCACAATTAACTTATTCGGTGTTAAAGACATCGAGCATGTAGTTTTAAGGTTAAATTAATGAATTCATGTTAAATTAATGAGTGACCAGGTATTTTCTTTTAATTTACGACTCTTTTACTTGGCATACAATATTGCTATATAATTTTCTGAAGTAACTGGAGTTTGTTAAATAAAGATGAATATTTTAAATTCTTTTTTAGCCAAAGTGGTCAAGGATGTTGAAACTGATGCATCAAACGGAGGAATTTATACTTCCGGGAATGGTTACCAAAATTCTCAATCTGCTGAGCAAACTGCAGCTGCAGCCCATACTGATTATGGAACAGTCCAAGCTGGCACCTCAGAATTCACAGCAACTTATGATGGAACTGGTGCAGGATCTGATGTGTCCGGAGGAACTTGCAACGAGTGCCAGTTCGGACACGCCAGCAGCGGGGCTGGAACCTATGGAGATGCTTATGGACAAGGACAGACATACGCCAATGCTAATGGGCATGACGCAGTCGCCGACTCATCCTCTTCCGGTAAGATTTCGTGTTTTAAAAATTAACCATAAAAATGCGAAACGAAAAAATAAATTATTTTGCATTTGTACATTCCTAGAAAATTCATGTTAAAATAATTTTAGTAGGTTTTGCAAAAGTTTAGAAAAAATGCTAGGGTGCACTGTAGATGAATAATATTATTGATTATTTAACTTAATTTTACAGGTCAAGCTAATACTTATGGAGATTCAAATACCTACGCTGGAGGTAATGTTAGCAGTGGAAATAAAGAAGTATAAAATCGTTGTAATAAATAGTATAAAGTAATTAGTACTTGCCACAACTATTTCTGTGGAGTAATAATTTCATAAAATATTTAACTCACTCTTGTATTTGAGGTTTATGATAAATTAAATAAAGTAAATACTTACAACAAACAAAATTATATACTGGAACTGTTATTTATTGCTGTTATACATAAAAATATAACAATTCGCAGTCTTGTCCGATCCTTGGTCCTAAATATCTAAAAAGTTTCATTGTAATAAATATAAGTAACCATACGCGTAAAAATGATGACAAAACACTTTTTTCCTAAAATAATTTCAAAGAAAGCTTGGTATTGAGTAAATGGGGAAATCTTGGAGCACGATACCCCTGTGTTACTACCCAGTACACATATTATGTCTCACAAACATTTATTAATGTCCTCTACATATGGTCAATACATGCGGAATGACAACTAAGAACCTGGGACATCAGTAGCATTGTCCATTTTATTATGTACGTAAATATCTCATTGGATAACGTAAATCTTTGAAAAATGCCCCCCTGAGGATAACTAGCCACCGTAATATCATATTTTCAATTTCAATTCAGTTCCATTCCATCTTATACTTAATTTCATATGCTTTTACCGTAAAATATAATTTCCACTTTCCCCTGCAATATGTGAATACTGCTTTTTACCATTGCATAATTGGATATATTACAATTAAGAGTTAAAAATGGAAACTCTGTTCAATGTTGTAGCACATTTGTCTGACAAAACTCATAATTAGACTCTGTTTTAAATTATTGATATATTTATTAAATTCCTAGGGGAAAGCCATTAGAAATTATACAGTAGTCGCATTACGCAAAGCCCGATATTGCAAAGCACAATTGAACAAAATATTTTCCTTAGGAAGGAGGATTCTATGTGTCCTAAAGTAAATAATCAATTAACAAGAAATCATTTTACACCAATTTAATTAATGGGCGATGTCAATAATATTTATTCCATGTGTGGAATATCTTGTTTCTTAAGATCATTGACAGAACTGCAAAATACAAAATACAAATGATACTGCGATCAACAACGGTGATTATTTGATAAAAAATAGAACGGCTAGAAATAGTAGAAGCAGAATATCAAGCTGATGGTAACTGTATTGATAGGGGCACCATAAGACACCAGCTCCCGAAAACCCCGCGAAAGAATTACATGCATTTTCCCCATTTTGGAAGCGTATAGTATGTGTAATTTTCAATATTTCAAAATCAACTACAAGTATAGCCTATGGCCTATACTGTCAACTGTATAGGATATTGCATCGCAGAATCACAAAAAATAATTCACTTTTTATTTCCATTGATTATACGCTTATATTTTAGAAATAAGCTACCCCCCATTTACAAACTATACATACACGTTTGCATTGGGATATTTGTGTTCCTTGCGGTGCTGCCAATTTGTTGCGAAACTAATATAATATACAGGCAATGTTATTAATTATATTTGCCAAATAGCACTCTTCACTAGATCTTTTTAAAATTAGTATAATATTTTAGGGTAGTTATGAATACAAGTAATTGAAATCCATTAAATAGAATAAATTAGCTTAACAAACGATTCGATATATCGATTTAACGACCCATATAATCATTTTGCACGTTATTTGGGATAATTACGTTAATGTCTCAAGAATTTTTGTACGTCAGTTGAGACTCAAAACAATATCCATGCATCAGCAAGACGTAATATTTAAAATCCACCAACTAAATGATCAATTGTTTATTACAAAATGCATGGTAAATATAGTGGCATTAATATTACTCAATAATATTATTAATTTATTTATTATTACAATAAGTAGGTGGCTATTGGATATAATGAAGGACGAATCTTATAAAACGATGCTTTTTGAGAATGTATTAAAAATCATAATGTACTTATTTTGTTAGATATTTAATTGTGACAAATAATTAACTCCATATTTCATAGTGTATGAAGAATTGTAACTACGTCAATTGGACAACATAACAATGCCATAAGTGACAGCATAAATATGGACTCAATATCCATCAGTTTTTATGATTAATTGTTTATTTCAATAACTATATGCATAGGAAGTATAATGGGTGTATTATTACTAATATAATTGTCATTGCTGAGTAATAACTGCTAATAAATACTCGAATGGATTGTTGGTGCTAAAGTGAACAATGCCTATTTATTTGATATTTTAAGAAATATTTTCTATAAAAAGACGAAACTCGGTTCATTTTGTATTACAATTTCCTGCGTCAAAACATTTCCGTTTGCACTGACTTGAAGGATTAAAACTCATTCAACTAAGGATTGGAAAACTATAATAATTATAATTGTAAAACCGAAGTGTTGAAATTTGAATAATGAATATATTCAAATTGATTTGGATTATATTCATCTCAGCATTGCTGATGCTCGTTTGGAAACCAGACATGTCTCTGGCAGAACCAAAACCACTACGGTAAGAAATTATTATTTCTGACGTATATTTTTGAGAAAATTCATAGAGAACTAAATATTGGGCCTCTCCAGTCAAAATAGCGACCAATTAGCATGGTGATCAATTATGTGAGCTCAAAAATAAAATTGTACTGAATTACATTCATTTGAATTAACTTTTCTGTAATTGTAGGAGACCACCTCATCCTCGCCCACCTCATCATGGAAAATAGAATATGGAAAATGTGGACCTGTACCCAACATAATATTTTATGTCATTAAATATATGGGTGTGTATTAATATATATTCTTATGCTTATTGAATATATCACACAATTTGTTTCAGTTCAATTGTAAAATTCATGTTCAATTAAATTTAACATGTTATTTATCTCACCTATTAAAACTAAGGTTGTATTGCATGCATTATCACGACTAATAAAAGTTATTTTGGTAATGTTACGCATGAGCTACATTTTGGTGTTTTCCTAATCACAAATACTATAATATCGCTGTTTGCGATACAAATACATATACAGCCGATTGCATCATATAATCTTTATTACTGTATGTTTGATCCAACAATGAACTATATATTCTACTAATGTTTTATTTCTAGTAGTAAGCATTCTTGTAAATGTAGGTGAGGAAATAAATTGAATAGAACCATTAAACGAAAGAAAAGCATGCATTAGAAAATTTGGAAATAAATAATGAATAGTGGTGCAATGAAAAATATAGTACACAGCGTTAAATTTATTAAGGTTCTTCTTCTGGTCGGATAAATCCATATTTAGCTGCGAAAGGTGCAGGTGCAGGGATGGGCAAATTACTTCAGTTTTAAATTACAATTACAAATTACATGTCACAATTCATTCAATTACAAGTGTCAAATTACACTGTTCTGCTTTCCAACTAATTACAAGTTACAAATAACACTAAAAACTTTTACAATCGAAATTACGAAATACACTGAAAAGTTTTTGAAAGTGAAATTACAAATTATTAATTACATTTCTGTAATTTAATTACGTAATTAAATTACATGTAGTTAAATTACAAGTAATTTACCCATCCCTGGAAATGTGTTCAAACTTTACATTTGTCATTAAACATGATTACATTTGTGTCTGCGGGAAATCCCCAAGCCAACGCTTTGTCATAAGCAGCTTTTTTATCTTCGGCAGAGAGATGTGGCTGCTCTGAAAATGTTATCCACCCTACTTGCCCATTTTTGAAACAATTGATCATAATACACAGATTCTTGTTTTGAAACGCAAAAAACGCCATGAGTGCATCCTCTGCGTAAATAAAACACAAAAAAGGTATTCATAATTAAATCGTTAACATTTTCAATTAAAATTATTTTGAAAGGAAGAGCAAAGAAATAAAGTGATTACTAAAATCGCTCTTTAGACTTTTCATATCGCATCGGAAAGTTCCAGGAATATCCTTAGAGACCTTACACACAAATTTAAAACCCAAGTTGTCATATCCATGATCTTCTCCATGAGTGATTTCTCCTAAATCTCCAATTCTGGATCTAAAGCCAGTGGCTAAACACCCAGTTGTGGGCCCTGCCACACAAAAACCTTTTGAGCCCCATAATGTCCTCGAAAAAATAACTGTTTATCTAATTGATAAAATTTGTTATACATAAGCATACACAATAGGTAATTACAGCATAATATTTATTTTTCTGACCTTTGCCTTTTCAAACTCCATTATTATGTGGTCGAAAGAAATTGTATCCAATGTCTCTTTTTCGATTGACATAATGGCTAGATTACTAAGCCGATCCTGGCCCATGGTTGCTCTTAAGTAACTTTTTATAAGTTTTAGCTTAAAAAATCCCTTTCATTTGAAGCAATGCTTATGGGAAGCGTTAAAAGTAACCTTAAAGCCGTTTCAGCATTGGGAAACAAAATGTTCAATTCATTGAAGTACAATATTTTTAAAATATCCAAAGGTTTCGAATTGTTTAGGTTCATTTCTTGAGGAAGGAATGGTTCAATTGTTTCCTTTAAACATTTAGATTCCTTAAGAGCACATCTGTTGCGATGCGACATAAAAGGTCGATATAGCATATCCCGTGTAAAAGATAGCTCCGCGTTCTTGTATCCAGTTCTAGACGCTTCAACGTAGTATTTTGAAGTGGTTGAGGTCAACGGGTTTCTGGATTCTTTGGCTATAGCGTTTACATTTTGATATTTTTGCACTGGAAGTCGTAAAAACACTCTAGAGTATGATAAACTCATTTTTTGCTGTTTTCACGCATGCGTGGCCAGTTCTTAAATGAAAACGTGCGGGCTTCATTTTCGATGAAACCGAATCGGATGAAACTTCAGCCAGTTGCAAGGATAACATGTAGCGTTCATTTGGCTATTTTGAAATTTTGACAAACCTTATGTAACCAATTCTATTGGAGGTCAAAGTT
>JAQFYC010003100.1:0-22243 GCA_034694165.1 Tomocerus mixtus | reverse complement strand
TACTTACATATTTTGTCTATTAACCTTGACTGTTACCATTCCAATACTTCGGTGGACCGTTTACCATGGTTTATTAACTATTACTTAATGTAGATGGAATACCATGATATAATATCTCATGCTTATTCATGACATGGCTTACCAAGTGGTTTGGGTTTCCTATACAAACATGCTTATCGTATTGCTCACTTTTACTTATCTTTCCTTTACACTACTTAAGGTGTTATAAGTATTATTTCATGCTCTCAGAATTTTATAAAGAAACTGTTAAGTAATGTAACTCATTATAGGCACAGTAAAAATTAGGAATGAGAAAATTACTAAATAGACTAATACAATTTACTTTCATTACATTTTATTAATGTTTTACCAGTTTGAGAGGGTTGGTCATCTGAATTAACATTAATACAGGTTAATAATTTTGTTATACAAATATACACGACGAGTGCAATGTACTACATCAGTGTAGGACATAAAGGTAGGAGAAATTGAAGCGGATGAAATCTGATGGTTAATACTGTCATCAAAATAAAGGCGCAAAAAGATCGCACTGCTTACAAACGGTTCTAATGGAACATTCCCCCCTGCCTACAGACTCTTTCGAAGAGCGAAGATTTTCCAAGAAATAAAAAATAATAATTTTGATCTACAAGCAGTGACATTGGGTTCATTTTGTAAATTATTCGCTTATGAGGGACTAAAGCAGTATTTACAAGGGCAAAATCTATTTTTCTAGACATAAGTAGGTACAGACGCACCAAAGATGTTAGCACACACTAAAAGGGCAGAAATGTACTATATAGGTTATGTAAGTACATACATAATAGCTTACTACCATTACACACATTGTGTCATGGAAGTTAATCAATAGAATGTCCAAGTCCAACCGAAAGCCTTAACTTGTGGGGTAACTCACAATAATCAGAGGAGTAAGAGTCAAAGTCAGTGTCACTTTCCCCTTATCCTTCTCTGCGTCGTGACATGGCATTCAAAGAAAGGAGACGTCTACAAATAGACCATATCTTTCAAAATGTCAACGCAAGGAATTCCAATCAGCATCGGCAAGTCGTGCAGAGGAAGCAAACAAAGCCAGGAAAATTAAGATAACGAACCACTTTATATTGTAGCATATAGAAAACAGATAGAGATTCTGCTGTAGGTAGGGACATTACATTACATTATACCACATTCTCCGAAGGAACTCTTGTCACCAAAACTATCAATATTATATTACATTATCTATTATCTCCTCTAACTTATATGAATCTACTATAAAGCATATTACATAACTTACTAAGAGAATCTTGACAATAATATCTCAGCAAAGAATCAAAAGTTGTTTTACTGATGTTTTGATGTATGTAGGAAACTTGTTAAGTGATTTTAAGCTTACAATTACAATCGACTATGTTTCTATCTGCAGGTACTTATTTCTTGTGATTAGTAAGAGTAGGATTCAATTACCCAATAAGTAACATTCAGGAATCCAACAAAAGCAAAGAATCGATTAGTTTTTATCTCTCGCACTCTTGTCAGTATTATTAATGATTATCCTCAACGAAATAAGTAGATAATTCTTAATACTGCATTTTTTAATACTTAGGGGGTACATTCGTAAACTGATACGGATTCGATTATCTGTATGTATACCGCATGTTATGTTTCTGTATTTAATACACATTACATTGCAAGTATTATTGTGTTGGTATGCTATATTTATCTGTAGGTATACGTGCGCTTAGCACTAATTTCCGAGAAATGCCTGTTGGCGTGATCGATTTGTTTATTAATTTTGCTTATCTTTCTTTACCTTCTGTGCTAGATATGGCCAATTTTATATCGGACAATCAGTTGAATTTACCTGGTGATATAGCTAATGCGTAATGCATACTTGCTTGATAGTACCTTAAGACTTATATTCACCAACATAATGTTTCTTCGTAAAACTAAATACACATATGTGTATATACTATAGTATATGAACATATCAATGTATGAAATTATTATACTTTTAATAAACTACTGAAAAATGGTCGAATTGTCCAATAATTGCTGGCAAAACACTGAATGTTGAAATTTCCAACGCTTTTTGAAAATTTGTTGAACTTGTTAAGCAACTGCTTTCTGCTAACAAGTCCCTTTGCTCCTGACCGCCTAAACCTTCGCCTTTGATCGGAAGATTTCGAATTTACCAAGATACTGTAATTGCAATTTTTAAATCTAAGCCTTGTGTTTTTGGTTTTGGACGCTCAACTTTTGTAAGCATTAATAAATATAGCGGTTTAACAGGTATTATTGCAATTAACCAAATGCGATCGATACAAGTGATTATAATTATTGGTTACTATTTGTTTATTATGACCTGCTAAATATTTTATATTAGTACACTTGCCATCAGGAATACTGTATCATTAATTATTGCAACTAACATGCATTAATTATTATTTAATCTAATATCTAGCCCCTAATTAGGTTGCTAAATGTATTTAATTATCTGAACCAATTTTCAGAATCTCTATCAGTTCTGTCTATCTGCTTTGATAAAATAACTGTGGCATGCTTGGGATTAATAATGAATATATAATATCCACATGTAACTAGACACTTCTGCAATTGCACAGCATTTGTACAGGATGTAGAGTATACCCAATCAAAGAACACGATCACATATCTATCAATAGTTATCTCATATTGCATTGCGTCATTCAGGATGATACTAATTTAAAGATTATTATATTCCGTTCTATAGATTAGTATTGGTGATAAGGACGGAGTCAGATAAGTACGATACGAATTACGATAGACTTGGTTTACTTAATGTGGGCAAAAATATTTCATATCTATCTACTGATATAATATTATTTGTCCTGCATTATGTACATGACACATTTAGCATTTGCCACAAATATATAGTAATCGTGCACAAAAATTGCGTAATAATATATTTATGAGTAACAACGACAATATTGTTGAAATTGCAATAAATGTTACATTAATTCTAAGGAAAAATTCTGCTTACCTTTCGTGTTTGAAAATAGAAGAGAGTTCAAGAATTTGTCGATGCATACCTTAATATCAACAGAACAGTGAAGTTACATAGTGAGACATATGTAACGCCAGCGTCAAATCTTCTACTTATCCTTAGTATGTATAAAATATGCTCATTCATATCTTAGGAGTTTAGCTTGCTGAAGTGAAGTCATTAAAATCTTAATTCCTCAAGCCGGATATTAATATCTATCACGCAACTACATCAACATTATTATTAATACTCATTATAATTATGTGCCTGTAGTTGTAGTTGTAGCCGTAAGCATTGTCATAATACCTATAATATAACTTCACAGAGTAATAAGATAAGAAATCATCAATTACTATTCTTATTACAGATAGGTACTAGTTAATCACAGTTATCTCATCTGAAGAAGAGAGAGTACAGAGTACAAATAGATAGCATATTTAATAACCTTTAGTTATTACATTTCACATGTACATTGTACATTATCCATACTTGTTAAATGTAACATTATTAAAGTAAATGTATGTACATCACATTTCAGGCTAGCAGAGGTAGACAAGCTAACGTAACGTGTGTACTTACTTACTTAACTACAATTCTCCAATGCGAATTAAATCTTAGTAATACATATTAACCTCACTTAATTCCTGAGATAGGTTGTGAGATAGACATTATTTTACATGTAAAACTAGATAGCAGATAATAGAGTCCAATAAATAAGATGAGCTTACAGTTTTAGTTGAGATTTAGATGCATCAATAATCTAACATTTTCAGAGACATATCTACAAAATAATTAAACACAGATATTTTATATGTAATTCTGATATCAGAATCAGAATGAAGCAATACATACATTAGACTATGGTAGAAATTATAAGAAAATATTACAATAATGTACATCACATTGATACATGTCAAGGAGCCAAAGCCAATGCAATCCATTCCTTTGTTCGGACTTTGACTCGCATTTTTTGTCATCATAGGCAAAAGACAAGTTTACAGTGAAAGATAGTTAGATAAATAACTTTCATGCTCTCTCTTCGTGAACCTTTATTTATCCTGAATTCATGTAAGTATCTAAGATCAAACATGTGGAATGGACTTTTGGATTTCTCTCCTACTTATGGGAGATGAGACTGAACTGGACTGACTGACTGAGATGTCAACTCAATCTCTATAACATTATATATAACATAATATCATACAGTAACTTCTATAACATTACTTAATCAACGAAAGTCTAACTTACTAATCATAAGAATCCATTTTCCACATAATATGGCCTTACTTATGCACAAATCTGCTTTATCCAGCCCAAATGATACCAAAGTGAGAGATTTCATCAGAATATTATTCATTTAACGTTTTTTGGTAGTTTCTTATCATGATATTTTTCATTTTTATAATTATGTAGCTATACTATTTGTACTATGCCGGTAGCTGCTTACGTAGCTACTAGCTATAATTCTTGATAGTTACATCTAAGTGTACATATACTGATTCGTATAAAAATATCATAAGTATTATATCCAGTTGTAAGTGACAAGTCCGAACATTGCAAATACCTTATAGGTAGATAAACTGTAAGCACATGATTTTTACTGTCATCTTAAGTACATATCGTATTTGCAATATATATAGTATATGTTGTACACATTTTAGCACTAAATTAACTGGAGATATTTGACTTTCGTCAGCGCAGCCTATGTTACATGTAAACTAAAAATTCAAGTTACACAGTATGCATAATTAATTATCATATATATTGGCTTTATATTAAGGTAAATGAAGCGTCTAATGCCTGTGTGATCTTGATTATAGCATTCATAGCATTTTATTACACAGAAAACTAACTCTGCATAACGTATAATACAGATAAAAGTCTTCATTACTCTATCTAATATTAGGTTGCATAAGTTGTGAACTATAGATATTAATATTTAAATTTCATAAGCGTATCCAGCAGAACTAGAGGAGCAAACTTAATTGGTAAAATTAATATTAAATAGGCATTAGCTGCTAAATGGCACCTTCCACACATTCTGATTACCTTATGTATCACATATACCACATGGTAGAGTTAAAAGAAATAATGTACATGTTGATAGGTACAGTAATGAGTATATCTAGTCACATAATAATAATAACAGTTGAATTGGTAGCATAAGCTTAGCTGTGCATAGTCAAGACGAGTTGGTATAGTAGTAGCTGAGCTACAGAAAGAAGTTACCTAACATTACGGGGGGTTGAGAGTGAGACTTGAATGTATTTGAGTGTGATGTGAGTACATTACACAGACAGAACTAATATTATACCATAATAGAATAAGGAACTCAAACTGGCTTGGCTTGGCCTGGCCTGCCTTGTATAACGTAACGTAACGTAACCGAAAGGCTTGCATGTTTTACGTGGGCTCTTTCTTATTATGTTAACATTGGTGGGTATGTTGGTTGCTGTTAAGCATGTGGATCATTAAGGCTTGGGCTTGCTTGCAGCAGAAGAGTAGCATACATACATTATTACATAGGAGGGTAGCCGTAGGCCTAACATAGAGAAGTTGCAGAAGGGGAACGAGACTAGTGCAACGAATGTTTGTGAATGTAGGAAAAACGTGGAGGGCTTCAGTCTTGAGTAGGAATTCAGAGTCTCCACACAGTGCTGTTCGCTGCTCCGAAAAGCCGGTTAGCGTGGAACGTGCCCGGGCATTGGCCCACTACTTTCTCCTGCAAAATCTAAAGCAACCCAAAGATATACAATTTTAACTATTACATGAGTTAATTTTAAGTAACTGGAAGAGCTACGTATTGGAATCAAGGTGTTTTACATACATTACATTCATTGTGAATTCATTTACTTGTATAAATCAACTGTGCTGCATTTAAACAGTGTGTCACAAGTAGATTAAACTGGAAATATTTGTTGCATCTATTAATAGCTATAGATTCAACGGTGGATTCAGAAAAAATATTCCAAGTGTCATGTCATAATATTTATCATCAGCTAGAATCCAGAATTGTTGTCGTGATTTTTTCTTTAAACATTTAAAGGAAACGGATATTAGGCTCTTGTTTAGAAGTTTGTTTTGTGTATGACAGTTCCAACACAGGACAGGACAGATAAATGCAAAACAAGGTTAAGTTGAAATCAGTGTCACATTTAAGTTGAGATTTGTTCAAAGAACGGTATCTGTCACCATTGCATTGGCCATACCAGACAATAATAATTGCTCACATTGGTTTACTAATCTCGAGATATCAAAAAAAAATTACAAAGAAATTCAGTTATGACACACGGATATTATCAATCATGAAACCACAAAGTATGTCTCTGTACACAAAATACAAACAGAAAAAAGAATACTGTAAAACTATTACGTATGTGCAATGCTACCATAATGTACCAAGAATCGACACATAAACAAAAGAAGCACATTTGCATTTTAAATTCATTGTGACAATAATCTAACGATTTCTTCCTTCATATCCTAATATCGCATGAATATTTAATCACACTGTAATAAATTGTGGATTAGTTGGTTAGGTTAAAGTTTATATTATAGTACAGTATACAAGCACAATATACAAACAGTAAGTAAATTGTGTTCTGTTTTAAAGATATAGTTCTGATAGGGAACGGCCGAATGACTAAAGCATTCTTACGTACCATTACGTAACGTTCAACAAATGCAAGACACGAGAATAAAGGAATAATGTACTGTAACTAAAGTAAAGCAAAGCAAAGTGAACGATAAGTTAAAGTTAAGTTGAGGAAAATCATATCTGAACTACATATAAGTACATTACATTAGCTAAATATTAAATAACACATCTGAACTAAAGCTAAACTATAAAGTGGAGATAAGAGCTACATTGATAGAACTCTTATTGAACTGAACTGAATTGAACTAAAGGAACTGAACTGAATTTAGAATAGAAATACTTATCGGGAAATGGATCGTCGTGTATGGTAAACAGACAACATCAGAGCGTTCACTAATCCAGTATCAGTATCAAATCAACCATTCCCCATTCTGTTTGTCTTGTTTCTATTAATGTGTCTATACCATACTGATATGAGGCACTGTTCCACTACAATACAATAATCTAATACACTGCAGTGTGCTGTGTATGCATAATAAACGTGAATTGTGAATACTCTACAATCTACAAGTACAATACATAAGTGTTCACCTCTACTAATACGATAAACAGTGTGTGTACATTATACAGTAGAGTCCAATGTTTATTTTATAGATGATACTGATTCCTATGAATTAAACTGGAGCGAAGCATTTCAATATTTTCAAATCAAGTGATGGATGGCAGTGACATGTGCATTTCTACGTTCAAAGAAACTAGATAGACTTATTGCAGACAATACAAGATTGTGATAGTTTTCCATGCACATGTCTAGGTAGCTATTCATAAAGAAACAGCAAAAGACCGTATTTATATTATAAGTCAATTCTACCCTGTTTCCTATCATCACATGCCCAATTTATTATTAATGAGTTATGTGTACGTGCTGTAAATAATATAGTACATAACTTAGCTATACAATTCACATACATACATACACAAAAGCGTACTTTACTTCTACGTAGATACTGCTTTCTCAAATTTACAACAATCGGACGATTCTTCGTACCCGACTCGATGATACAATCAAAAACAAAGAACATTTACCATAATATTTAAGCGATAGCTCCCGTCTGTTTCTTCAAAAGGAAAATGTCGCGACGAAAGCAGAGCAATCCAAAACCGCTGAAATGTAAGTACATAATACAACTTTTTATAGCTTTCTGTTGTTGTTATGATGTGTAGGCTTACTCTCTGCGTCAACTATGCATACCTGGATCATACTAGCATATGTAGTTATCAACGCTTACTATCACATATCAGTATTTCAGGTACAGCCATAATATTATGCGTACCTGACTGCAATTTTCCATAGATCATGAAAATCTTTTATACTATACCCACTCGTAATAAAACTTATACGCATTATATAGACAGGTACCAACTTACAAAAGCTATCAGCATAATTTTAGTGGGTAGGGAGATTAATAACTTTTATCTGTTTGGAACACACACCAATGTGTCATTATGGTTTATTGTATTGCGTAATAGTATTGTTATTATAATTTACGAATGTTAATTAGAATATTAGAAATGCAAAGGAAGATCGCTGACTTTGAATGGTAGTGACAATTACGTTCACTTATTGTTTCTCATTATCGTCATTATCTTAGCTTCGGGTAATTGTCATTGATGCCTAAATAGGCCAAGCCAAGTTATAGCGAGATACACTGTAAAGATATCCATCCATCCATATAACATACCACGCCGGTTGTAAATCAATTAAGATTTTAGTATGCTAATAAGCTTCACAGCAACTCTACTCTAATGTGACACATAGCGAAAACAAACGGGAATGACGGTGCACTTGAAGCCATTAACATGTACTTATGGACATACATCTTGCCTAAAGATTACGTTAAACGAACCCCTAGGCATATAAGTAGGTACACTATAATAATATAAGATAGCACTGAATTATTTGCATTGCATTCGTACATTAGGTACTTACAAGATATGTTAACCACTTTATATACCTATATTGTAGAAATTGTAATTGAAAATAATATTGTGCTATAATACACTTATACAAATACTTACAGGTCAAGATACAAAGAGCATCTTTTAACTTTAGAGTTAGTTGGGTATTATATATGTATACATGTATGCATATGTATGGAACTGCAATGAACTCGTTTGTACATAAGTATGGTGTACAACTCTGATTTAGGTTTGTATTGCACTATGTATAGTGTTTGTGAATACATAACATAACAACATACATAGGAATAAGAAACAAGATTTTGTTCATTAGTCACACTATCTCATTTGCAGCATAGATGTACAGCTAATTAGCAGATAATTTAGAGACTTTGTATGTAAAACTGAGCTTCTCTGAGTGTTTTTCAAATGACGATTTCTATTGATAAGTCCTAATCGTAAACTAAAGCTAGTTAGTACTGCAGAGATAGATGAATAAGAAAATTTTTATATAAGTAGTATCTGTATCTGTAGCTTGGTAGTTATTTATTCTATCTGTACAATGTATTTAACTTAAAATAAGGTTAGGTTAACTTGTACATACTAATCTACTATAATATAACATTATATTATATCCATATCTTTGTTAGAGTTCTTTAGAATAACATAACACATTTTATAGTTCGGTTAAGATTAAGAGATGATACTGAGAGCAATTGTGTATAGTTAATAGACGAAATCTTTTGAATAGGATGTGGAGTTCCGCTTCTCTATGTTATGTGACTTGGACTTGAGTGATGCATGAGTTTATCAATATCTTTCATGCAAACTCAACAGTACAGTCACATCACATCACAAAGCAAAGCATCCATTTACGACATGATATTATAATCTACACGGAGCTAGAAAAAATACATACTTACCATTAGTGTATGTAGTTTATAGTTTATTGCATTGCATTATGGTATATCTGTATTGGTGTGGTGTGAGTGTGACCCCCAATAACATAAATTAAGCTCTCGAAAACTGCCTATCTCAATCACCTATCTTATCACTGAATTGCTATCTAGCAATGCATGAAACTGGAAATAGTGTCTGTCTTCTCTACTATTCTTCTCCTATATGGCATTATAATATGTTGTAACATTATCTATAGAGCCTGCAATAATACGGATTGTGATCTACCGTAGGTACGTACTAACTATTAACTAACCAACTGACTTTACTTGACTTTAAGAATCTAATATACATGTGGTCTGCTCTTCCTATATGATTTCTAGGTAGGAATAGGTATGTAAGGTAAGGTAAGGTAAGTGTCTGCTCTGACTGATATGATGTTACTAATCTTAAGTTAAGAATGAGGGAGAGCATTAATACAAATGCAGCGTGAAGAGGAGACATAGACACAGACAGAATGCAATGCTTGTGAGTAAAATGTAAGAAGAGCACGAGTAAGTGTAAGTAGAGAATGTAATGTTGTTGCTTGGCAATGCAATGGATGAAAAGAGTATACAGAATACAGATACTTAGAAATCAGTGTTAAGAATCAAATGAGAAATCACAACGAAATAAAAGACAGTCAACTTGAGATACGCCGTTGATAGCATTGTGGGACTTATTAGAAGTAAAGTAATGTGAAAGAGATAAGATTAAAGTTTCTATTGTGTTCTAATGCCAGATGAGATAAAATAAAGATGGGCAAGTAGGAGATCTTCAGATTATAACTACTTGCTCTTGCTCTGGTCTTGGTCTGGTTTGACCGGAGACAGAACAGGACAGAGAACCTAATACTTTTAATACTTTATACTACACTTATGCAAATGTAACTATATCTGTACATACAGATAGTAGACATAAATATTCTTATATTGATATAAAAGGTGCCTGCAGTAAGTATGCCTACTACTACTTACTACATACTTACATATTATTATAAGAATTAAAGTCCAAGTCCAAGAGCAGCGAGGAGAGAACTCCCAATTTCAAATGATTTGTTAGTTTACATGTTATGACAGGTGGACGTAGAATTATTGCTTCTTGAAAGGTGCACTTGCTAAGGAGGATTAGCATATTACGCCTTCAACCATTGTGTCTACATCTTTCATACTACAAACCAAAGCCAAGCCACGATAAGCTCAAAACTTACCCTCACTCATATTTCCTTAGTTGCATTCCCTATCACTTCCAATGTATATTTATACAAATTACTTTCAAATGAAATTTTAAGCAATCTTGTCCTTATTAAGGAACTCAGGTACATAGGTATACCTGTCTGTATTTTAGTCCAATTTTATGTTAAATGTGTGTAGATTTCCTTAAACATACATATAATATCTACCTTACTTACCATCAGTTAAATATTTTAGCTAAAGCTTATAAAGTAGGAAATATAGGTCGTATTTAGGAAAGGTCCCCTGGATCCAGTCACAAACAAAAATATTTCTTGCATTTTGTATTCATAATGTATTTAAAAAACAAATGCTTCGATTAGTATTCCTTTTCTACTATTACATTCGTTGTGTTTTGCGATCTATATTAGTTATTTATTTATAATTTTAATTGCTTGTGTAATTACATTTAATGGACGTGAATTGAATACTTTTTTCCTATCAATAAATGTTAATTCTTTTTACCTTCTCTGTGCTTATTTAGCTTCTAGAAATTGGATCGTATGTCAAAATAAAAGATTTCATTGTTGTTCTGTTGTTGAACTTCCTTATTTATCAGTGAGGTACCACTAAGGTAAATAAAATGAGATCCGTCCGTCAGTTTGTTGTATGTAATCTAGCTGCTTACTATTTACAGTGTTTACTAACTAATCTTTCCATAGGTTTAACATTATGAGTTTTGTTCAGCTCGATGAAGGCTAAGGGAAGCCGAGTTTTGATGCAAGTTACCTACTACAAGTATACGATGTATGAATGAGATAGAAATTAGCTGGATTTATTGCCTTGTCTTTCCGTGCTTAAGCATTACATTAGCATCACATTGTGGAACATCCATTCCATTTTATCCTCCTCAATCACATCACATCCCCTTTCTCGCTCGCGCAGTTACCAACTAATAGATTTGAAATAGATAAAACGTTGTTATAATTTACTGGATCGCATCACAACTACATCCTTATCTTATATTTTATATTAACCGTGATGTGAAGGGAAATGCAAAGGCAAAGGTAACTACTACAATATTACTACACATCTGTGTACTATTTCTGTGTACAACAATATCTCTAGTATCTAAACACAGTGAATAGCAAGCATAAGTACATTCATTCACATTTACTCCGGGTTAATTCTTTAGATATACCTACATGTGTTTTCTAGTAATAAGCTGAGCCAAGTTACCTTCACTAACTAACTACTCACTCTACTCATCATACATTTTAAGAATTCTATAAAGATCTTTTTTAAAATAAACATTTTAATACTTCATATTTAATATAGAAGGGGAAACACGTAGTATGGACATTGAACATCATTATCTAGATTTGATTTGGTCAACTGTTTGAGAAGAGCGAAAAGAGATTTGTACGAGAGCATGTCTTATTACTTGTGAAAAATATTGAGCACTAAAATTATTTCATTATACTTTAGTAGGCTTTTCCTCAGGTAGGAATACATTACATGCATTGCGTTTACTATTATGATCCTATGCACTGTGGGGAGATGAGAATCCGTCCAATCCAAGTCCAAATCCAACTATCGACATGCATGCATGATCATCATCTTGATCATGAATCTTCCCTCCGATTCTACAGCATGAACTACTTACTATCTCCTATCTGCATGCAGGAACTGCCACTATGACTAACTATAACTATTTTCAGGGAATAAAGGTGTAAGAAAATAAAACATTGAAGCATGAATACCAGACTTACATAACTAATACTACAATGCACTATCTACTACCACAAATTTTCTAATATTAACTAGCAACTACTAAATACAAAAACTGGGATGGTCTCTTCTGTGCCTCAACTGAAGAGATAACAAATCAGAGGATGAGGTATTATATAAAGAAAAGTTTTAGACTAAGAACTCTTGTTGTTTATAAATATACGAGTTTTTCGTAGAAGGTATTAAATGCACAAGATAATGGTATAATGCTACAGCTACACTGCACAACAAGTAAATAACTATTTGAAATAGAAAAAATGCAAAAAATACAGGGAGGAATAGGAAGGTAATCGGTTTGATCGAGAAATGAGATCGATTTATGGATAAGGAGTAAACAGGCGAGGAGTGGAGTATTTTTTAGATCCCAGATGAGAAAGAGCAGGCCAGGTAGACGTAACAAATAGATTACATTATACTATATATATTTTGCTTACGTTTCTTGTATATTTACTATATGTATGAAGTTCTAGATATGTAAATGTTATGCAGTATCTTCCCCAGCTCTTCTTCCAAGCTCAACTGGCATCATAATCAAATCGTGCTCGCTTTATGGGCTGTAAATTAGGTTTTCATGAAGTCAAGTGTGTGAAACTATTAGATTTTCATGTCAAATACGACTGTTGTTAGCCTACCGATGTGGGGACGTATGTATTTACATAATATGATCCTGTTTTACTATAGCTTTTCCCTAAACCTTACTCATAACTGTAGCAAACATGTTTACTACTGTTTCATTACTGCTTCCTTCTCCTCCTCTTTCGCTTTGTGATTTAGTACTACTACATAGAGCAGAATATAATAGTTGTAAGTTGCAACTTGCCTAAGGGAGAGACTAACTTTGTCTTTGAAAAATGAGATGAGATAAGTCAGTACAGAAGAAGAAGAGAAACGACGAAATAGTTTTCTCTTACCTGGTCTGGCGATGAGTTTACTTATTTAGTTACTATCTCCTTTTGTTACGATGATTAGGTTCTTCATCCTCATATGACTTAAAGATAATAAAATGTTATTTTTCATCTACTTTATCACATCAGAGCGGTCGTTTCTGCTCTTTGTATGCAACCACAAGGTAAGCTACACCTTACAGTAGGTATTAAGAAGTATTTGCATAGAATTCTTAGCATCCGTGTTTTCCACTCTAAATGCATTAAAAGATTTCTTTGCAGTTTATTTTCTTGGTTAGTTTTATCATAAAAATTTCAATTACCTTAGTCACTCATCGACTCATCATGTTATCACCGCAACTCAACAACTCCGCTGCATAATCATTATCCGTCAAACGACAAGCTGTTAAATACAAATTACGAACAACTATGTATGTAGTCCCCAGAAGAGTCTCTGTTGGTGTTGCTACATTTGTGCATACCATAAATACATAATATATCAAATACCAACTTGATTTTACGATTTGGCAAGCATCTTACATCTTACCTTACAAAAGATAAAAAAGGACAACTCATTATTTCTTTAGGTTCCTAACTGTCAACATAAAATCCTAATGTGTATACAAATGTCAATGTATCATCGCCTTGTTTTTCTTCCAAAGTACTACAAACTCATAAAAAAGTTCAATGAATGTGTTTTATTGGCGGTAAACGCTTTTTACGTCTTACCATTAATAAGTTGAACAATTAAGATGTAATTTATTAAATCTTTTTACGTAGATGAACGCTAAAAATTGGCTGTCATTATTTGTGATTACATTACAAAGGTCTTTGAACATGTACTGTACAGCAACTTAAATATTTATGGTGTGCCAAAATCTGAATTTTTTACAGGTAGGACAGTGACAAAGTTAACGTATAATAAATGCAGGGTGCCATTTATTTGCATTTTTCAATAATTTTGTACATACTTATGTTTTTGGACTCGGCTCTTTTAGGGATTTCAATTTTTGGAATATGTAAACGTTCGCCCTAACAATATTTCAGTTTATTACCTTACTCTAAAGACTGTAGAGAGTAGAGTTAATATATTATTATATGCAGTATTACAGTACTTTCACATAAAGGATAAGAAAACAACTGCATAGCTGCTTAAAATACTGTAGCCCACTTCAAACTGAAACCAAACAATTTAACAAGAGGAAACAATGGATAAGTAATGTTGATATAATTTGATGTGATGATGAGATGAGTGAATGTATGTGCATGTCGTGTCGTTACCTGGCATGGATGGGTCGACGGGTTAAACGCTTGGAGCCTATTCGATCAAATTGTTAACATATTATTATTGTGCAAGAACTATCCTTTATTATTATCATTAAACTATGAACTCAATCTACAACTTAGCACTTCAGTTCATTTCAGGACTCGATCCAATTTCCGATTGGTGTTCTGTTGTGTTTAATGTTTGTAAAGTACTGAACCGAATGTCTATCTCCATACTTAGGTATTTTACTTTTAAGAAGGGAAAGGGTAAATTGAGATAGTAAATTAAACACCAGTTCTAAACTAGGTAGTTATTATTTTGGGTTATAACATCAATAATGAAATTCTATTTTAAATAGTATCTATTTAACTAATCCTTTTAAGGGACTTCTGTCAGAATGGATATTATTACCCAGGAAAAGTGTTTAACTACTTATGTAGGTATGTAATGAGGAGAAGCAGATGTAGGCATTAAGACTTAAATAGGAGGACGGTCACAAAAGGATCCAAAAGCCAAGCCAACTGAATGCAATATGCCTATGTTTGTCAGTTTGTCCTTATGCTCCTGATAAATGTCTATTTAACAATGTAGTAACTTTAACTGACTCCTCCTTATCTTGTAACTCCAATTATTTATTTACCTTAAACTGAAAAGCTTACTCCTTCAGGATCAATAAAAGAGAAAACATCCAATTAATGATGGAAATAAATGTTGAAGCTCACTCTCCAAAATTGAATCATACGACCATTTCCACAACATTCCCAACTGCGGAACTGTAAATTTCGGTAGAACAAAGAGGAAAAAAGACAAGGTTCAAGTAAGGTAAAAGGTAAAGCAAGCCCTGCCTATCCTTTAACTATTTTACCTTGCCTTTATCTCTAATTGTGTGTTACAAAGGTAAGTGATCCGATTAGGCTATAAATGAGAACTTATGTAATGATAGTGAATAAAAAATGGTAAAGTAAAGTAACAAAGGAATGGTGTATGAAGCTAAGGTGACGTAAATGTACATACATAGGTAAGCTATGTACAACAAGAAAAGCTTACTTACTTAGGTTAAGTTGAAGCAGTAAGTAGTTTAGTTGAAATGGACTGTGTTTCAATGTTTTGTCTTCTCTTGTGTGGGTCCCTCATTATCACATAACCATTTTATGTTCCACTATCAGATAATCATCAGAATGGACAGAAAATAATAAGAAAGAGTTGATAGAAACGAAAAGCATTAGCATATCTTTGCTGTAACTATTCTATTGCATTTGCCCATTAGGCGAGAAAGGACTTATACCTTAACGTTAACGTTAGCTGTAGGATGTTAGGTACTTAACGTTAACTCACCTATTATGTATAATATAATAGTTTATTCTATCCGCTATCCCCATCATTTATTTATTTTATATGTATATTTATGTATTAAGAGACTTTTGTATGTATAAGTTAGAATTAATCGACACCTTGCCTTGGTGTGGTTTGGTTTCTTTTGGCTGGATTGGATATTAATGTGATATGGTGTGAGGAATAAGACTATCCCCCATTACATCCTACATATAACTCTGTAACATAGAGACAGGACAGGAGACATTGCATTGGATTGTATTAGATGGATTCTCGATACTCCATCCAAGCGTTCAATTCATTGCATCGCCTCCAATCGAATCCAATCACCTAACCAGACTCACACTCACTCACTCATCGAGGTTGGGCCTCAAGGGGCAACTCGCACCAAAACCAAACGAAAATGTTCTTCTGAGAAAGAGCCAAGAAAACTTGTTGAAAGATTCAATCGAACAAAACGAACCTATCCTTTAGTTCTAATATGCAATTCTCGATTAAATACGTAGACAGATAGATAAAACAATATTCAGAATATTTTATTTGACCTACAAGGGATAATGCTACATTACAGACATTATATTACTTATGCACCTTTTAAAGATACGTACATATCTAGCTAAGGTAAGGTAAGGTTCCTATACCTACTACCTACCCAATTTAAAGGGATACAATCTTATACTTGTACATAGTATGTAATCACCTTCATTCTTCATCTGAAAATAAATATCAGAAATTCTTATGTATTTACTGCATAGGTAGGGAGAATGCATTACTTACCATTCTTTCAATATACAAAATACAAAATAGAGATAGGGAATATGATTATGCATGTGTTGTGTTATTTAGTGGAGGGATGGATTGGATTTGGATAGGTGTTTGTTCGTCGAGTCGAGTCCACGGAGGAAAACGTGGGCTGTATGATCGCAATGTCTGATTTATAATGACAGCATAATGACTAGAGCTACAAAGCGAAAAATCTATTATCCTGTCTGATTAAAGTATGCAGATTATCCTCATGTAAGGATCGAGATGATAACCAGTAATAAAAGCAAGGCACCTTAGCCTTACATATACAATAAACACATACCTTTTACCACTTACAAACACATAACATAGTTCACAATTAGTTAGCTCAACGAAGCTAATAGCAGGACAGAGCACTATCCCAGTTTGCTTTAGTTATATATTATAAGTACTTATGAGTCTATTATGCTTGTTCATTTCCAATCCACATCTACATATAGATAGATAATGTAGTGTAATGTAATGTATTGTAATTTCAACATCAAGCTTCACCCGGATCATATCATAGCATAATATGTAAATTGTAAAGTGCCAAGAGCTCTTTATACTTCTACTTATGATCCGATTGTTATAATATTTCAATTTCGTTTATGAACATAGACTATAAAAGTATAATAAATATAGATACAGAGTTCTGTCTTACTATACCAATAATAAAATAATAGTGTGTTACTAATATTTTATCATGTAATGTTCTTGCACCTTGCTGATACACTTAAAAGAATTACACGAATAAGAATATCAGCTATCATCTCAATGAAGGTTTTCATTTTATTTTCGTATCCATAATCCACAAGCATTTGTAAGGAACATACAATAAGCAATATAATTTTTATAGGGGCTACAAGGTAGGTACATGCTACATACCTACTTAGGTATTTACTTTATACATAACAGCTTGACACTTATATGATTATAAGTATAGAATGTTAAATACTTATGATTATAAAACTGACATGATACAATATTGTTGTTTATTAAGTATGTTACGCCGTATGTATCCTTTGGTGTACAAACAGTTTTGGTCTGGCCAGAGCACGACAGAGATTTGTTGAATCGAGAAGCAAGTAAGGCGTTTCTTATTTACATATCGTGAGAGCATGATGCACTTTCATTCCTAATTCGGACCCAAATCATCCTCATGCTTCCAATCATTTGTAATTTACACAAGGATTTATTACCTATTTGGTAAATAATAAATGTCTGTGATAATCTGAAAAGGTATACATTAGCATTAGCTAAGGGATACGCGAGACGCTGGACTGGAGCGAGGCAAAAGCCATAATGGACATGGAAGTGTGTGTGTATGTAGATTATTGTTTACTTTTCTTGGTTGTTCTAAGCAAACATGATCTGCTCTAGTATTTAATTTAATAGATGTTATTGATTGATTGTAATAATACGATATGATAGAGGAGTTAATATTATGTAGGCTGACAGAAAAATGACATATATCAACTGTTAAGGTAGTTTTCGTGAATTTATTTGCCCACCTTTATGTATTATGGACTTGTATGTATTTTGTTACGATGTTTGTGTGGGATGGAGCCCTAGGGCTTCCTAACAATAAATCAAATCTTTAGTGGATCTACTAAGAATTTTATTTTTTAGTCCTCCAAAATTTGGTAGATTAATACCTACGCATCTCTGTATTGCTCTCGTTTCGTTTAGATCGTGTTGAAATGAAAAAAGCTGATGAAGGCAAAAGGCAAGGGTGTAGGTAGAATTACTTTATTTATGGATGTAGGCATGTGTGTATCTGTTATCTACATAATATTTTAAGTTATCATGTTGTAGTACATAGGCAGTCAGAAGGGTAAGGAAATTTTTAGACTCTAGCAAAGTATAAACACATTGTTTGCTGTAGCTTTAAGAAAAAATTTCAGAATTTTCCAGTATAAAGAGGAATTTACCAGTAATAGGATGATCTTTTAGTCAATATCTGTATATTATAGCTTTTATATAGGTATTATGCGTACAAAGCATTTTGTATAAATTGGATTTAACACCATAATCTTAAATCGAGAGCCTAACAGAAGAGCAGAGCTAAAGTAAACTAATGTAAAGGCAAAGCAAAGTCAACGAAGCAAATGAAAGTCGCGTGAGTAGAGTCGATTGAAAAAGTACTAAGACGGAAGAGAAGGATTGGGGTACAAATAGACACTACATGAGTACATATTGAACACATATGTATTTTGTATTGTAGTCATCTAACTTCCCTCAACTTAAAGTAAAGTAAGTTGAACTCGATTTCAGATTTAGAGCAGTTCAGTCCAGTTTGAGTTGAGTTGAGTTGACTTGCTTCGCCTTGTCTTGTATTCTTAGGAGAAAGAGGAAACAAGGGAAGGGAAGGATATCAAATTTCTTCTCTAGCCTTTTTAGATGATGAGTTTGAAAAGTGTCAAAACAGAAAGGAAGAGAGAGGAGAGGTTTGGCTTGGCTTGGCTGCTGGATAAAATGAAGGATATGGAAGGACAGATAGTGTGGAGAAAAATGTAAGGACTTATTTCGTTTCATTTGGTTCCGTTCTTACATTATGTCCAGGCCAGGCCAGACGAGGAATAGACTCATATCCCAGTTAGCTAACCTTACAAAATATTAAGCCAGAGGAAACTGTACACCTAGAGATAGGAGAAGTTTCCTTGTGTGTTATGTATTACTAGTATTATTTAGTATTAGAATGACTGAACTGAATCTGAAGTCAGTTTACTTTTGGGTTATTTGCTCAGCTTGGTTTGCTTTGATTTGGATTGACTTGGCTCCTTAAGAATTCTAGTCCAGATTCAATCCAATCCAATCCAATCCAATCCAATCCAATCCACCCTCACCCCTTTTTGGTAGGAATTTTGTTTAGGTATCTATCTCTTCCTTTCCTATTTACTTACTACTGTTGTGTATGTGTTTGTGTTTGTGTTATACTTTATTGTGAGAATGAATGGATGATGGAGACAGAGAGGAAAGAAGACCGGACCCGTCAATGTCTTCTTCTATCTGGATGCATCGTCGTGTGTTTTGTTGTATTTGTTACTATTATGTGACTTCACTCCTTCGCACAACCATTTTTTTCACTATCTCTCTCACTTTGCTTCCTTTATAGTTAATAGGAAGGAAAAGTAGCTAACTAAAGCTCACATAGCTCCATTATGTAACTTGTATTAAGTTTACCCGTGCACAATGCTCATACTACTAGTATTTATATGTGATGTACTTGTGTGAGGTAAAGTAGAGTATTAAGTAACACATATTATCAAATCGAATCCGAGTCCTGAATCCTTTCTCACTCTGTCTCTCATTTGACAGTTGTGGATGTCAATCTCCTTATGAAATCGTCCTATCAAGGATGCCATGCCATTGCTTCGAATGTAATGTTAGAAAAGCCAAGCCAAGCCAAGTCCATTCTTCGACTCAATAAATCCAAATCCATGCCATGACAAGGAAAACTTCTCATCGTACATTTACTCTGGAGTAGAAAGAATTTCTCTATCAATAAAATAGAACCAAACTAAAGATCCTAATAGCTCTTCTATGTCTGTCCTGTCTTGACTTGTCCAAGAAGAGTACACTACTATGTGTCTCACATTATTTTCTCGTTTTTGTATTGTCTGTCTCAAATTCTTTTTCTCCTCTTTTCCCTTTCCTTTTCCTTCATTTCAATCAATTTCTGCGTATACGGCCTTTCATTAAAACCCAGATACAAACAGTCTTATAGTATGTTCAGATTAGCTACATATGGTACAGATATTCGTGTTATATGCAATTCGAACCAAAAAGAAGACCACAGCAGATCAGTTTCAGTAGATGTGGTGGACTTTGCTGACGCATTGGGTATACCTATAGTAGTAGTCTGGTTTATGAAGAATACCTAGAGAGACTTTAGATAGTAGATACACGCTTCTTCTTCTTATAGTAAGTCAGCATGTAGAACAAAATACGTGTCTGCAAGAATATATATCGAGATACATTTATTATGAGTATAAGTATAGTTGAAGCTCGTCGAAATGGATTTTATTGGATTGTCTATAGTTTATATTGTCTACAAATCTTTATAAAACTCAAATGGGGAAAAAGGGGAAAATCATGTCACCAATCATTAGTTTCTACTCTCCTTTTTTATGAAAGAGAATCAGAGAGAACAAAATGAAAGATATGAATTGGATCTGGCATAGCTTGGCTTTGATTTGGTTTGCTTGGATTCGATTCTTTACTGTGAATGTGAACATGAAAATCCTTCTAACCACTGCCACTTCCTTCCAAAAATAGAAAGTCTCAATTCAAGTCAAGTACTCTTCACTACTCACAATCAGACTTATGTTCGTATTAAGCTTTATAAAATTAGTAGAAAAGTCAACTCAAGCAAAGGATATATAAATACTTACTGATATAGTAGATACAGATATAGTGTATTGATGACTTTTTCAATTTCAATGAAAACGAAAGCACTTACATTTTATAACAGAGGATGAGTGAGTGAGAACGAGTACTACTACAGATCTGTTCAGTCCCACTAAAGTAAAGACACAGTACATACGATATGTACTGTTTTAAAACTATACAGAAGAATAAGAATGAAAGTGAATACGTATTCTCATTATAATGATATTCCGTGATTTTGTGTATCAGAAATTACATTGCCCGCTTACCTGCCTAATATAGTAAGGGATTTTTAAAATAAAGTCTAATTAAAATCTACACTGAATTTAATTACATAAAAATACATTTACATAATTAGATCAATGTTATCTGTATTAGTCGATCTGCTGGTATAGTCGTCTAATAACTGTACTGGTAATGGTTGGTTATCTTACACACTTATCCACTTGCATTAGTAAAAGGGGTAGGGTATTAGTACCTCTACTATTGTCCTAATGTTACATATAGTTACACGGACAATGCAAAATGCAATCGGTATGTGTGTGCCATGTATGTTATAAGTAGTAAGTATGTGAATGAAATCGTATAGAACGGAGCAAATAGCAAATTAAAGCGATTTAGAGATTCGAGACATCACACACAATCCGGAAATGAAAGACGAAGGAGTTGAATGATAGTTGTTGGATAGAGGGAAGTATGAAGAGAATGAGATACATCTCCAAGTAAGTATTCTATAGACTGGCACTGGCTTTCCTCTTTCTACTACATGCTTACAGATATTATTTCCTTCGGTTGTCGCTTCTTCTTGTCTACTTGCCACTATGAAGGCAAGGGTGAACCACTAAATCTGTAAAACATTAATTCCACACGGATGAGACAAAATGCTTATGAAACGGAATTATTTCAAGACTGAATATATTCCTTATATAGGTATAGTATTGCAGAACACTATTTTAGTACATTTGAAAATACAGATACAGAAATCCTACTAGCTAATAAAGGTTTACTGTAGTATTCTCAATAGGAAATTCAATTTTTAGCCCGCCCGAGTGTGCGAGGCTGGCTTATGTAATCGCAATGTCTGTCCGTCCGTGCGTCCGTCCGTCC
>JAQFYC010003099.1:0-22244 GCA_034694165.1 Tomocerus mixtus | reverse complement strand
GATGATGTGATGTAAATGGTAAATGCAAATTGAAATAGTTCACCTTTAATTTAACTGCAGCTATATGTGTCCTAGGATTGCTGAACCACTAGACACATTACTATACATGTACTGGTGCATCTCGTTTTGCAAATCTTTTTGGTCAATTAGAAATAATTGCAAAAAAGAAATATGAATTTGCAATGTAAAAAACTTTTCAGATCAATTTTCAGTTAACCTTAATTCGTGGGATGGGATTGCAAGAGTAAAAACATTGAGATACCATTTGCAAAATAATTAAATCATTATTAATGAAAATTTTTAAAAGTAAACTCATTGAGATACTTAAGTATGCGAAATTCCATTCAAAAACTTTAGAGCACAATTTGTTAACTACCTTCTACCTTAATTATGTTTTGTAATCAAATAAACATTGAAAAGAACAACAGTGAAAGAGTTGAAAAATGTGGGATAAGCCTAAATAGAGATAGGGGTCCCTGTACCTAGTGGTAATACGTACATACGGCATTGGTACACTAATGTAGGTACTTATCTTTGCCTGCAATTTGTTTTCCTGGCTATTGTATTGCATATTGCATTGAGTTTTTGGTATGTGGTCTGGTTCTAGTTTTATTTGGTGTTGTTGATATGTGTGTGGGTCACTTGTTGTTGAATGTGTAAAACGTGGGCAGGGAATTTTTGTTGCAAAATAAAGGAATAGTAAAAGCCTACTAATCCAAATTCATGACTGGATTACTGTGATTATCTCAAAATTACAGCAGTGGGCTTCCAAATTTAATCTAATTCTAAATACACGAAAACAAATCAAAAGGAACACACAAGAACAGGCATTCACTTAAGTTTAGGTAGGTGGTAGGGCAGGCAAATACTGGTAGCTTATTGTAAAATGCAAATTACTCAAGTAATACTTATATAAGTAGTCATACAAGGAGGTTTGGTTATAGTGGTGTATTTTTATGCCTACTTATAAATTAAGGTGCAATGCAGGTGCAAATGCAGATCTAATGCAAATTACCGTAACATATTTCCCAAAATTGCAAACAAGAAATATTTGCGAAAAACAAAAATGATTTAAAGCATGACCTGCTTATAAATAATTCATGAATATTAAACATCTGAGAAAATGCTGCAATTTTGGGAAACATGAACAAATTGTGTGCATAAAGATGAAGACTGTTTTACATAGTCCATCAAAACAAGTGCTTTAAGTATGGAAGTTGGTAAATAAACAAAACAACATCAACAAGAGGGCAAATTAGCATTCCAAACTAGTATATCTACTGTTGCAGAATAACAGAATAGAAATTTGCGGTGAAAACGGGATTTTCTAGTCATACTATAGATTTTACTCATCAAAGTAATAGTCAAGTTTAAGTCAACTCATAATTATATTATAGGGATTTAGTAGTAAGGTACTATTATAGCACACAATGTACTTATACTTTTTATCTTACTTAATACGTGTATAACACTAACTTTAAAACTAATAATAATATTGCTACAAGTTACATATACATACATTACATAAACCTAACAAGTATATAAACTACAGAAATACAATACAGATAGATATACGAAGAATTTCAATTCTAATGTACAACATACCTAAAATATTGAAAATAAAATGGATTAAATGTGCTAAGCTGCTATCAAATATATCTGCTTATTACAATTCAATTCTAACAACTTAATACAGAATTATGCAGATAATTAGTTAAAGTATGATACATAATGAATAAATAATACAATGAAATACAGAATTTAATAATTAAGCTTTCTTTTGCAAAATTTACGATATAAGAGAAGCTACTATTTACGCTACTGAATTGTACCCATTTACAGCAAAACTAATTTAAGCTTTACACAATAATTCAGTAATAAAATAACAATAAAAATTCTATCTTTCCATATACTTACTACTTCTTCTTAAAAGTTAGTAAAGCTAGTGTAAACCCAACTTTCTATAATATTTGGCAACTACAAATAAAATTAGCTAAATACTAATAAGGATCCAAAAGCATAATATTTTCCATTGTAAAACTGTATTACAGTATAATATAATGTCTGTATCAATGATTCAGCTACGAATAATTCAAATTCCCGACTACATATACTTACATCTAAAGATAGGCCTCAATTAACTTAAAATAATATAATACACTTATAATGTTTGTTAACTGCGTTCATTAAGTAATCACTAAATTGTAATAATTCTTATGTTTATAATATACCTGTTAATTATACTAAATAAGTAAGTATTGCACGATAATTAATGCGAAGACAGTTTAGATGAAGAACAAGATGTAAAAATGTAATCACAATAGTAGTCTTTGGCGTGTGGTTGATTTGTGTTAATTGAAATTGTATAAACATAATTAGGTATGATAAGTATTACAGATAAAGATGAAAGAAGGATTAATTGTATCAGCGTGTGGATATAATTATGTTAAGTCATTTTCCTGTATTATGTAGAAGAATGTATAAATTCCTATAAAAATATGTTACTTTTGTGTTGTGTAATGTAATTTCAAGCTCAATTTCTTTCTTTCACCGATTCCATTATAGAAGATGTTTTGAATGATTTACTTTTATAAGGCAGGATCCATACATCTGTAGGAATATTCTCAAAGAACTCTATGAAACTCAAACTTGGCATGGATTTTGTTAAATGTTGATATCCATCTAAATCCTCTTTTAATACAATTTCGCCAGGAGTGGGCAATTTGTCGTTAGCCGAAAGGATTTCCTTATTGTCATTATTGTCATCCTCATGCTCTTGGGGTTTATCAAGTGTGACCAACTGTTTAGCGTCTGTCTCTGTCTTTGTCACTGTCAACTCATTGTTTCTGCTATTGCTATTAGTGTCCACGTCCAAATTTTGATATTGCTGTTGATGTTCATCAAAGATATTCCTGTCCCTGTCACTAGCGACTCTAACTTGAGAAGTCGTAGTAGTTTTTGTTATTGTTTTTATTGTAGTTCTCTTGCTGGTTCTGTTTCTAACTGAATAGTAGGAGTAGGAAATCATTGTACCAAATGGGAAATGTTCCACGTTACAATTGCTACAAAGGTTTAGGCTGGCTAGAGCTTCTGCTACTTTGTCTTTTACATTAGTATCTTTTTGCCCTGGCCCTGTCTTGGTTTTAGAGCCAATGATAATCTCATCCTCATCTTGAGCATCAGCGTCAGAAGCCGTGGTCGCGGTCCCACTAGTAATATCTGCACTTAGAGGATTAACGTCATCCTCAGAGTCAATGTGATTCTCAATTTTTTCGTCTGATTCAGTTCCCCTTGCATTTGCATTTAGTTGTCGTTTGAGTAGGAGGCTTGGCGTTGTTGGCACCGTTAAGCTACTACTGATAGTATGCTTTTCTATTTTCAAAACATAAAAATCAAAAAAAAAGGTTTGTGGTACTGTATGGCATGGTAAATATATCTGAACTCTACAGAGAGGACAGGCCAGGACAGGAGGAGTAATTTAAAAGATGAATCTACATCCGTCCGTCTCTCTCTGTCTCTTTCTCATAACCAAACCGAACCAAACCAGTAAATTAAGCTTAGCGTGAAATAATCTTGAAGGTGCATTGAATTTAATGAAATTAAATCTCATAGTAGATTTTAGATTACTGATATTGAGAGATCACTTTTTTCAGTCTCAAAGATATACAATAAATACATGATGTGCACTAAGTAAAGTAAGATTTCCGAACTAGAGGAATTTGATTGACAGCGCAGTCGGCATTAAATCTCTCTGGGGCCAATGCCAATCTACACAATCTTTAAGCTTTTTACATAGATTTTTTCCAGGGTGGATTGGATTGGATGTTGATTGCATTCTAAATACATACCCGTAGAGACATGGAGTATAATACATTTAGGCTCTTATTGATGTTATTAACACTGTCTCTGACGATTTTTCTTTAAACAAACATGATCTCTGTTTACATTTACATAGATATTTGATTTCATTTCCAATTCTATAGATTCCACATTCAAATTTCGAATTTACAATGAAATCTGGTGCCAATTTGTCGTTTACGTGCATCCTGTATAAAGATTGGTAATAAAATGGGAGATTTTTGTCCGAAAAACTATATTACAATACACTGTTTACAAGGGTTGTCTTAAGTTTGGTCTCCTAAACAAAACAACATTAAGTCAGAGACTTCAGTCTAAGCGTCATGGCACAGTCTCTTGAGTCTAGTTATAAAATTTCGTTGGTTTTTGGTTTGCTGAGTGAGTTGATGAGACGGCGACGTTACGTTACGCCAGCATTATTATCTGCTGCATTACTGCCGACGAGATTTTAATACTGTAAAAATACGTGGCGAGGTCTCGCTAATTTGCTTTTAGGTAGACATACATACTATACATGTCTGTATTCAGAAGACAAGAGAACAGTACATGATATCAAGATCAACAGAACACAGCAGCAATATTCATAGCAGCATCCGATCCACATCCTTTTAAAGTGCAACTGTTATGTTATCCATACAATACTTGTGAAGTTGCTTTTCTACAGTAGGAAAATGAGGCTTGGATCCAGACCAAATTTGGTGAAAGATAGGCGAGAGCTATAAATGTACTATGTGCTTGTGCCTAAAGTAAGCTTAGTTTCTGTTTTATGTGTGTACATTTTATATGTAGTTGGGTATGGTACAGTAATGGAACAGTGTGCTGCTTGCTTAAACTTAGAATAGCTTTGTTTGTAGTGTGAGTAAAGTAAAGTAAAGTAAAGAGTAAAGTAGAAGTTATGTATGTATACACAACAGTGTACAGTGATATAGATAAATGTAAGTTTAATGTACTGTCAACAGCTGTAAATAACTTGTGACTTGAGTTGTGTTGTATTTTGTAGTAGTTTGTACGGAGAAGAGAGAAAAATACACATACAAAGACAAGAGAAGAGTCTGAAGGTGAAAGTTGAATGAAACGGAGACGATACCGAATCCTAACCCAAAGTAGTTCAGTTCAGTAGTTTAGAGTTTAGAGTTGAGAAATATTATGAACAAGACACAAGATTTTCCAAAGCGTTTATAAATAGTTGAACTTGATGGCGAGCGAAGATATTAGCTTATACTTATAGTATATGTAGTAGCTTAATTGGCTTCTCTTTCCTTATAACTTATATACTAATTCTTTAAGTAGATTACTTATATACAGCTTTTGCGCTCAATATTTTCAGGTAAGATTACATTGTATAATTGTATTGAATTTGGGAAAGCTTGATCCTTTTCCCGATATACTTACATTTTCGTATACAAATATGTGGTTGTACTATTCATAACAATTTACAAGTATTTTAGTAGATTTTTTTAGATAAATATATCTATAAGGTGCCTCTAAGTATTTATAATGTAAGTAAAGTTGCATTGAATTTCTTTTTGCATACTTAAATAGTAGGTATTTATATATAATGTACATTGCTACATCTACATGGATATTTTTTCATGTAATTCCATGTATTTGCAATTTGCATAATATAAGAAGGCTTTAAAGATAAAGTTTAACAATATATACAGTACAACATGCACATGAGGAGCTGAGGATATTTTGATGTTGATGTTTAAAAGTAAACTGGTAGGGTATAGATAAAAAGAGGAGCTAAAAATATCCTCTGAAACCTAAAAGTAGAGCTGACATTATAGGTTTAACTATTTGGTTCAGTTGGAGTTGAGAGTAGTTTGTTTTTGAAGGTAGGATGGGAATAGGAGAAGAGAAGGTTGTAAAATGAGTTAAAGAAGATGAGCAAAAAAGACAAAAACAGCTAGGAAGATACCGAAAGCCGGGAGCATGTCAAGATGTGCAACAGAATGAATGAAAGCAAGCAAATAGCATGCAACGAGTAAAACTCCATTCCAACGTCCAAACAATCCTTGGTCTAATTCACTCTGCTCACCTTCCGCTTTAGATTTGGACAGGGCTCCCGCATCTGCAGATGAAGGTTTTGAGCTGGATGTCGAAGGTGTGATAGTATTATTACTTCCTCTCCTGCTCCCATTATTGTCTTTTCCCTTGGCTCCTAATTGGAAATCATCATCCACGATATCCAGAGTGTCTAAAGAAGATTTCCTTGCAGATTTTTGATCCTCTTGTGGCTTTTCCTTGAAAATTGTCTCGTGGTTCTCATTTTCATCGGGCACTGTGATGATCTCCTCCGAATTTTGCATTTGTAGATTTTGTAGAGATGAATCTTGGTGTTGGTGTTGTTGATCTTGATGTTTGATTTCATTTACTCGCGACTGTGACTCTTTTAATGAGTCGAGAGAAAGCGGAGGCGGAATTGTCGAGGTTGTTGTACTTGAAACAATATAACATTCAGAAGTAGTACCAACAGCAGTAGAATTGGAAGAATTCGGTTGATTATAATTATTATTCTTGAAGCAACTCGCCTCCAGTTCGGGGAGCGACTCATTGATGGAGTCTATTAAGTCTTCAATAGAGTCGGATTTTGGCACTTTTCCCACCTTTGGTGTATTATTGTCAATGTTTTCATTGGTTGACTTTGGAGAAGGAGGACTGGTGTTGGCAATGCTTGTGTTAGTGCGACTCTGGGAACCGGAACAAGAACCAGGAGCACTAACCACTTTCTCAGATGCAGATTCCTCCAAGGGATTTTTTGGCAAGGGGATTCTATTTCCTTTTGGCATTGCCGAATTATTGGCGGGGACAACAACACTTACTACAATTGGAGTTGGATTTGGAGTAGATTCTTGCTCCGGTTCTGATGTTTCCTTTTCTTTTCCCTGAGAGATTGTGTTGTTATTTTCTTGTTTGACTCTTGATGAGGGTCGCACTCTTCGCCGTGTTGTCGGCGGCCCACATGTGTCAGCCTCCCGGAGTAATGCGTCCATAAGCTCATTCAACTCATCCTCCCCTCGTGTTGGACTTCTTGGTGATAATGGCGACTTTGGGGACAACACTCGCTTTGTTGTCAATCTATTTAGTGTTGGGGAAACTGAACACTTAGCTTTTCTACTTTCAGTTTGCTTTTCCTCAAGTTTAGAACCTTCGTGGCTTGGCGCCTTATTTACATTTGAATTATTGTAATCAGTACTTGAGGAAGATTTGACAGTTTTCTCAATTTTCTCAATCATATTATCATTTTCCAAGTTTCTTTGTATCTCCGAGAGATTTTCCAGCTCAGCTTCGATCTCACCTTCCCCTTCACTCAAAATTGGCTGCTTTGCTCCAGTGTTAAAAGCATTTAAATTAATTTGTTTAATTTTCCTTGGAGGAGGCAGTGGATTAAAGAGAGACTTTTTGGCTGGAGAATTCGGAGGGCATGAAAATAAGAAGGCGGAGCCGGCTCCCATGTCCTTGGGAACATCTGACCAACTTCGTCTCCTCTTTTCCTCATCGTCATTTTCGGAGGAAAGCAGACTAGAAGATTTAGACTCGACCCAGCTACCACGTCGATTTTTCTGTCCAGCTAATAAGTGGAAAGCAGACGGGTGAGTCATTGGGAGCAGAGTAGGAATTTCCGGGGTAGCATACCGCGAGCGATTTTTAGTTGGGTCATCTGGAGAAGTGGATTTTGCCTCCTCTCTGGCATCCTCGAAAACATCATCATCCTCTTCAACCGAATTTTCCGGGTGTAATTGGGATGATTGGGCTAATTGAATTTGAGTTTTTTGCTCGAGTGCTGCTTTCTCTGCATCTGCCGCAGTTTCCGCAGCAATTCGATCAATTTCGGCCTGCTTTTCTCGCTCGAAGCTCTCTAGCAGAATATCCGTCCATGGCCTACGTGGTTTGGATGGATCATAAGGGCCAATTGGAGTGACAAGTTTCATAGCACCCGTAGTAGCAGCCATTATTCTCTCCTCTGCACTAAATCTACCTTTATTGCTATTAACATTACGATTTTCTGTAAGGGTTTCCGTACTTGTTTGCACTTTTTCAATTTGCTCTACCCAACTAGGTTGGAGATAACTGGATGCTCGACTGCCAGCAGGGGACTCCTCACAGTTCAAATCAGTGAAGCTATTCCATTTGCCAATTTCGGAATTGACTGCCGACTCTTTGAATGGAATCAGATGTGAGATGTTAGCCGACAGAGAGCGAATGGCCCGTAACTTTTTATTTCTCTGCTCCGGTTTAATATTATAATTGAAAACATTTTCCCTCGTTGGTGAAAAGAGCCTCGGAGTCCAATCTTTCCTCGGATCCTTACTCAAATTATTCTCAAAGTTCAAATCCTTTCTCAGATTTCTGAAGGCTATATCGTCCTTTACAATATCCGGTCTTTTGACGTGGCGAAATATCGGTCGGTATTTTTCCACCGGTTTTGAGTGCAGGTAGTCACTATCGGGGGCAGGTGCAACAGGGACATTTGGAATTCCGAACGGTGGTTGTGGCTCAATAATCTTTATCGAATTGGCACGCTTATAGTTTCTGAAGGTCACATCATCAAAAGTCAAGTCTGGGTCTTCCAGACCGAGAAGGCTGCTCACGCTTTGTTGAGCTCCAGGTGTTGGTGGACAAGGTGAGCTTGGTGGAGAGAAAGCCGGGGACAGAACCATATAGGATCCAGTTTTGGAAACGACGCTCCTGGGATCATGTGCTGGATGATCAGGGTGATCGTACCTTCGTTTGGCCATATCATCATTTTCCACATCCGGTCTGGATGAGCGTCTCAAGGGTGGCGCCCGCACTCTATTAAGATTTTCAGTGCTGTGAAAGCCATAAGTATAATTGCTTCCACTACTTCCCGTAGCCAAAGACTCAACGGAGCCTTGGAAGGACTGGGGAAGCATAGGAGCATTTCTCAGCTCCTGATGGGCTGTTGGCAAATCTCGTCTTTCTGCCCGGTCCAACAGATCTTCGTCGGATAGCCTCAGACTTTTATACATATCTTCAAGTTCGTTTAAAGCATCTTCTAGGTTCCTCCCGGGACTTTTGACACTGGAAGGATCTTTATTATTATTCTTGGTCGGTGTGGCTGTTTGCTCTGTCTCACTCTCCTTTTGAGGTTGCTGCTGTTGTTGAGAAGAAGGAGGAGGGACCGGAGTGCTCGAAGGTGACTGTCCATTAGGCAATCGCACCTTGAGTCTCTCGCACGCACTCTGATTCTGAACTTTCTCTTTGGACTTTGAACTTTCTTTATCCTTCTCGCTGTTGATAAGTTGAAATCCCGGAGTTTTGAGTACCAAAGTTTGAGGTCTCAAAGGACCCGACTGAATTTTCGATGATTTTGGCGTAGAAAATAAATTAGGACTAGGGGCCTCTGCAGAGAAACTACTCAGAGAACTAATCGACTCATTAGAATTAAGCAGTGTTGCAGGAGAATTCCGCATTCTTGGCACGGGCAACGGAGAACTATCAGCTGAGCGGACTCGAGACAAGAAACGCTTTTGACTGGGTGTTCCACCTGACACCGTTTCCTGCTCTTTCCTCCGCCAGAATTCAGAGGCTCTCATGTGAATAGGAGATTGAGTCGGAGGAAGTTTATTTACTTCGTGGAGTCTCCTTACGGGAAAGCCCAGTTTTGACATAATCACAGGTTGATGCTGATTATTGTATTTGGAGGGGGAGGAAGAGTTGCCATTCATCTCCCCATTCCATCCACTTCCCCCATTATTGTTATAAGGAGACGGAGATGCCATGCGGTGAGGAGAATCCCGGGCAAACTGAACTTTTATTTCTGGGGGCTCACTCGGCGACCTTCCTACATGATGAGCAAATGACTGCGGTGCGAGGAAATTGTTATTTCTTGGAGAAAAGCTAACTGCCGGTGGCTGAATTTCAATTTCATGCTCAAAATATCCATTAGTGACGCTATCGGGAGGTGGGTTCTCGGTTTCACCGTTATGCCCGTTTCCATTGGCAAGCAAATGACTATTATTGTTATAGAAAGAATTCCTATTATCGAATTGAGCACCAACACCAACACCGCTACCACCATTATAATTCGGAGGTATGATACCCTGTTGTTGCTGTTGGAGTTGCTGTTGTTGGTGGTATTGATAAGAATCTAAATAAGAACAAGAAACCGGTCGGTAGAAATTTGGATGCTGTTGTTGCAGATTTTGGTTTTGATTGCGAGCAAAGTCCCTCCTGGGTGGTGGAGGAGGAGGCGATGGACTGACGCTGTGATAATTGTTGTAAGGAGTTATGCTCCGACTTGGGTTGCTGGAGATATTAGGTAAATTAGCGTATGTTACTTCTTCAGTCATGTAAGCATTTGGGTTTGGATTCACATTGTTTTGCGTTTGAACGATAGGGACTCTCAGGCCGGCGGTTATTACTGGAAGTTTCCCAGTTCCCTGGTCGTCTGAATTTGTTGAAGTGCTCAGAAGTACATTTCCGTGGGGGCTCTCAAATTGCTGATAATAATTTGGTCGTTGATTTTGATTTTGGTTCTGATTTGTATTTGGCTGTTGACTCTGGTTTGAATTATTAAGTGTGCCATTTTTCGGCAATTTCACAACGACAGGGCCATCATTCTCGATAAGATTTTCCTGCTGGTAAATTATTCTCGCTTCCCACCTAGGGGAGCCTGGTGCTGAAATTTTATTTTGCTGCGGATTCATTTGCGGATCAACATTATGGCTTAAAACGACTGGACTAGATGGTGAACCCCGGATTAATTCTGGTCTACGAGATGCAGAAGCCGAAGCTTGATAATTTAAAGCGCGATGACGACGATTTCTCGAGGATAATGAAGAATGTGAGCCTTGGAGTGAACTCCTTGACCTTTCTTCTGTATCACCCGTCTCTCCGTCAGAACTGGAGCTTTCACGAAAGTAACTTTCTCTCCTGGCAATCGCACGGGCTTTGACTGCTTCCTTTGCTGCAATTCTGGAGCCTTTTGATGAGCCCTCCATTGACAAAGATAAGCTTCCGCTGCTGGAGTAATTGTTTGCTGGTACTTTCTTTGTAGTTTCCCAGCTCTGCCATGGGCCATTCATCCCTCCACTGTTATTAAGGGAATCTGGAGAGCTGCCAACCCTGCGACCGTTTTGAAGTTGAGAAGGAACTTTGAGAAAGCCATTGTGAGAATTTTCAGCTGCTGCCGCTTTCTTTGCTGCTTTCTCTTTTCTCTTTGAAAGCCTTCTGGTGAGGAAATTCTGTTTAAAGCTCAAAGGCGTCTGGGATTGGGATTGTGATTGCGATGATGGTCGTAATTGATTAGACTGACGTTTCCCACCGGGAGGATAATTATTCTCAGTCTCGATTTCTGAGTCGTAGCTGGAGAGGTCACTTTCAGATGGTTTCCCTTTCCTACTCGCCAAGTATTTGGTTCTGGACATTCCGTGATGATGGTGTACTGGAGTGTTATTAAGGCTACTAGCTCTATTCGGATTGTGACTAACACTTGCAATGGCATTTCCAGAAGGAGCTGGCGAGGAGGATAATGTCACGGACACAGGACTCGGGTTACCTAATACACTCGGACTGGAGGAAAGCGGGTGAGAATTGGAGGCTTTCACCTTTCTCTTGAACAGACCACCGAAAGTCCACTTTTTCCCAGCCGAATCCTTTTGTGGATCTTTTGTCGGCGTTGTGGGTGTATCACTCATGTTCTGGTTTTGGTTCGGTTGAATTTGTGCTAAGTGTTGAGGACTCGAGTTGGCTGAAAGTGCTGTTGTGTTATTCATACTGGAGATAAATGTATCACGAAATCCTCGCGTAGAATAGCGACCTGGGAGTGACCCACTTTTACTTTTCATCAAAGGACCTGAACTATTATTCGAAAAGAATCCATTACCAGTCATTCTGAATCCGTGCTCGGTTGCTTGGTATTGGTATGGATGTTGTTGCTGATGGTGGAGTTGGTGTTGATAGTGAGAATAGGAAGGATGCGCGTGGATCTCTAACAAATCCGGATCTTCTTCGATATCCACGTAATTGTGGTGGTAGCTGTGCTGCTGTATTGGAGTTGAGATTGTACGGTTGTTCTCAATGTGACTATGACTTCCGTTACCCACTTGCTGACTTTGGTATTTGTCATTTGTGTGGACGAGGGGACTCGCTGCCTGTAAAATCAAAACAAAATCAAATTAGTTTATAATTGCAAACATATACCCACATATTTAATTATTTCCTCATATACTGAATCCCTAAGTACATTTTTTTCTATTTAATTTACAAATATGGAATTAGAAGTCATAATTCAGGTCACAATGCTTGTGCAACTCGGTTAATTCATTATCAGTGATTACATTTAATTGTAGTAATTGTATATTTTTAATTAATCATTGCTGGATTAATAATATTTCTTAACATAAATATAAGCACACTTATTAGATACATTTATTAAAACAATTGTACTCTATGCGTTAGAAATATTTTACCAGGGTAAAATGTCTCCAGTGCAAAACGGTTCGTCAAGTCTTTTACTTTCCCTATCTTCATATAAGTAGCAAATAGATAGGTTTCTTTTTGTAGCAAAGTATTTAGTTTCAGTCGTTTCGCTCCGTTGATAAGATCGAGTCAGTCGATATTGAGATTTGAGATGAGAATGTTATATACCTTTATGTTATATACCAGAAATTTCACACACTTTCTATATACTTTAATGCAGAATACTGAAAACAGATACCAATACCAAAGTATTTACTAGATACTCGTACATATGGATTTACTTAGCCCACTCACTTAAACTCTTTCTCACTGAGAAAATATTTTCAAAACCAACTTTGCTTTTTGCTTTACCCAAAAAGTATGAGTGTACATGTACTGTATGTAAATAAGTAAGAATTTACATTTGGAATCGGTGAAATGTGGTGTAAGTATAAGTATGTATTTAGGTTACTTTACTTATGTATATTGAGGTTTTATCTTTAGCAGTAACAGTAGTTCACGTAAATCGGGTAAACTGGAAACTAGGCTAAAAATCTCAGCAATTCCATTTCTCAGCAAGAGATTCGTTTCGTTTGTATACAAAGAAATGTTGAAATACTAAAAGAGAGATGCAATACAGATTACTGATCGAGATAAGAGGCTATTTAACACGTAGACAAGACACGCACAGAGACACATTCTATATAAATAGATAGGCAGACTGATATAATTCGCAAGTTTAACTTTAACTTTATCTTGGAAATAACTAGCACATCACTATCATTACATTTCCTTAGATTGCATGACAACTCAACTGACTTGACTTGAGTTTTCTTTACTTGACTTGCTAAAAAGTTAGATCTGCTTGCTTGATGATCCTTTGCTCTCCTCTTCTTCTATTTGATCTTACTGAGTTTTTTCTTGGCTAGGTAGCTGCCTGCATAAATTGAGCGTAATCAGATACACTTGATTTGGAATATCTCACATAACATTAGAAGCAAACCAACGCAACACCGACACATATTCACCAAAAATACCTTAGCTTCATTCACTTACTTACTTGTGGATTTAGATTAAATGGCACATTAAGATCAGTGTTACAGTTACTTTACATTATGAGTAGCTTTGTAAATGATTTTACTTTTCTTTAGAGGAGAGCAAAGGTAAACTCTATAATAAACAATGTAGAATACACTTTTTAAGGCCGAAGTTGACGGGAAGGATGGAAATAATCTTTCTATGTATTTCTAAAAAAGTTTCTAAAGAAAAAGAAGGCAAAGGCAAGGCAATGCCGAGTCAGGAAGACCGACCGGCAGCAAACAACAACCCAACCAATCTCTCACAGCCGACTGATGAGAAAGGAAACGGAACATCCGAATATCGCAAGCCAAGTCAGGAAAGGAAGACAAGATGTAATGCAAGGAAGGAAAAGAATGAAAATCTTCACTCTTTCTCACAGTTACACTTACACTTACATCTTACATTACAGCTACAGCCTACATTCAACTTTAACTGGAAGAACTAAAACTCAACTCAACTCAACTCAAGTCGAAGTCAAGTCAATGCAGCTTATAGAAAACACATAGGAGTTAACTAACTTAAGTAAGTAAGTAGGTAAGCTAAGCTGCTAAGTAAAAACAGTCACGAATTTTCAAGGCAGATAACTTATAAGTACGGATGCATGGAATATAATGGGCTGTGCTGTAAATATACTTGCATATATGTACGTAGATACATACTATAAGTACATTTGCTATTAATATACATAGCACTACTACAAATACTAATCCACAGCAGTCAATGTTCAACAGAACAAAATGTATATCTACTAAATGTAATAATGTGGCTATGTAAACGAAACTGACTATGTATGACTGTATGTAACTGAACGTCTATGTCTGTCTTTCTCTAATGTACTTACTTACTTACAAGAAATACATAAGTAAGTAGTAGTAGGCAGGATCTCTCTGGAAATCTGTACAATACAGCAGTTATGTTATGTAGTAGACGTGAGAAGTGTAAATTCATGCCAAGTGAAGTGGAATTGCAAAATATAACATACGATTCCTTTCCAGTTGTAAGTTGTTAGGAGATTAGTAGAAAACCCAATATAGGATCTACTGTATGTGTGAATGTCTGCACTGAATCCATACATATGTACGTACGTGTAATATTTTTGTGCATATACGTGTTGAAGGTCTACACCTTAATTAGGCATTCCTGTTAATACCTAGACACTTAATGAATTGTTCACAACACTTCGGGAGCAAATATACCATTTACCGGACCCTTAAGTTGACATTGTTTAGAATCATATTTATAATACATATGTTTTTAATTAAATTAATTTAATTAAATTAATCTAAATCTTCCGAAACGGTAAAATCATTACGTATGGACTTCCCAGATAGATATTACTACATGTAATGCTTAATTACACGCATAACCTGCCACATGTCTTCCTTAGTATGGTTTGCTCAAATATATACAATGTATATATTTATAGCATATTATACGCACGTAATGCTAAAAACAAACATTGAAATAGATGAATAAAATACATACGTACAGTACTATATGGTTATTATGCCATTGTGCCTATATCTTACTACTGACTATTTACATTTACCTCTGCTTTGGGTTTGGTTGAATTCTCATCTTACAAGAAAGCCTTTATACACTTATATAATCGTATTAAAAGTACATAGAACGAATTGACATGAAAAAAACTCGGGTTCTAGCACCTCTAACTCTAACTTCTACCTTAGTAATACACATAAATACTGCCACAGTATGGGTAAATATATAATTTGTATCTTTGGATATCTTTCCATCTTGTTTGGTACATTCACTACTGAAACTATTCATCTCGAACTTTTGCCAAGATAAGAGTTACAGATACACTAACACTAAAACTGACTGACTGACTGAGACAAAACAAAAGGTATGCCGCTTATTTCTCAGAATTGTTTCCTCCTTAAGTCAACACGAGGCTTTAGAAATTGCTTTAGAACAATAGATAATCCTATAAATCTTATTTGCATGCCAGTACTGTAGTAACCTGTAGTAGGTCCATGTTTGCCAGGTCTGACACATTTTCCGTGTTATTTACGTAATAAAATAAAATTACGTTATTGTACCAAGTAGCCAACTCTGTAAGAATACCTAATGTAGTTTATGATTAGTATAAGAAGTACTTAAAGCTAATATTAAATTTTAGTAGGTCTGTACTCTATTTTAATTAAATGTAAATAATTGATAGGAAAGTGCATTTACCAATTTCAGAGTAAATTACTAATTGTGCTGCGACTCTGCGAGTGATGAAAATGTGATCTCGTTGTAAGTATAATACTAATACGTACTTACACAGATTGAAAGAACTTTTCTAGTGATGAAAATTGTATTAAGATGATTGAATAAATATTGTAGATCTTTTGTTTCATTTGCTGCAAAATATATTTTCATACACTGTGGTTGTATAAGATTAAGATGACTGTTTTAAATGTACCTACAAATATACCTATATAATACCTATCTAGATGAAATGGGAGTGTCAATAGAAAAATAGAATGCTAAGAAATCCCTATGAGCATTCTAGGATAGTGAAGTTGCGAGAAGACAAGGCGTAAGACAAGTGAAGGAAAGGATGGCATTACTTCGGAGGAAATACCCGGGTGTAAGAATAGCTTCATCACATTCACATCTTATCCCGTCAGAGACAAACGAGACGCAGCCAAGCCATTAAGCCATGCCAAAGGCAAAGGCAAAAAGAAAGCTTCATAGCTATGCTATCTGTACGTATGTATTTACTTATATAATATAGTCGACAGTTGACTTCTCCGCTCCGTTCAGGCTTCAGGGCCAATGAGATTGCTTTACGACCTTTTATCAGGCACAACTACTCAACTACCATTACTAAATAACTAACTAACCTAAGTATATAGGTATATATAGGTAAAGACCCTCTTATATTAATGCTACGTAACTTAACTACCCTGGCTTTGTGTCTACATAGACTATATAGAATAATTCAACGCGAATCCAATAATATGATTTTGTACCTACAACCGTTACTGAATAATCTTAAAGGATTAATCTTCCTTCCTTCACTTACTATATTAAATTAGCGATTCAGAACATTAGTCAAAAGTTTTAATTGCTTTTCCACACTTACGCGATTAGATCATCTATATAATAAAACATAATTCATAAGGACCGCTAGCGACATTCGGGAACGTTGACTATTTGACTTTATGACAGCATTTTATGGATTACCTAACTTATGATTAGCTTGACTTAATTCAATTTGCAATATATCTGCAGCATGAGTCATACTTGCAATTTTGTTTTCGTCTTACTTGCAGTTGCAGTGCAGTACATCGTAATTTAATTAGCCAATAATATATTTTGCTGCAGTAGAATTTTTTACTAAATTCACATCATTTAGAATTATACCCAACAAAAAGACGGCAAGAAGTTTGCATCTACATTATGCTCTCTTAAAGCAAATAATTCGGCTGCTGTTAATTTTTTCGGCAGGCTATGAAATTAATCAATTTGTATTCAATTCACAACTTGACTGGATTTCCTAAATTTCTCAACATTTCTCCATATCTCTGCATTGTGCAAATAATATGTGTATTTGTACATTTTGAATTACAAAATGTTGGAAGTGTTTCTTTGTTTTATCTTTAGATGTATTGTTTCTTGTTTTTGTATTGTTGCTCGCCAAAATCTTTCAGCTTGAATTTAGTCATCTTTACTAATTTTAGTTCTATGTAAGAGTGGAGGGAGAATGTATTGTGATTGTATTTGTGTAAACTTTGGTTTTAGTTTGAGTTATTGCTCAACTGATTCGATTTCGTGTGGAGTGGAGTGAACTTTTCTGGCAATGGTCCACACATAGTCCACCTTCAACTTTTAACCTCCAACTCTAACCAATTGTAAGTAAATGAAGAAGAGAACGGGAACAGGGTGCATAAACAAAAGAAAATATATACATATACATATTTAAAGTACAGTAGACAGTAAGTAAGAAGAAATAGTAAGAAATACGTGAGTCTGTAAGTAAAGTGCGGAATACAGAACACAATAGCAAGAGTTATGTAAAAGTAAGTAAAGTAAAGTAAATAGAGATACCTAGGAGCACGTTTTAAGATTATTTTGGTTCGGTACATATGTACGGAGATCGAAAGAGTGCTAAGGTACACAGATTTTTAGAATGCATGTGTATATTTGAACAATTTGGGTAACTTTATATTTTTAGCATGTATGTCCATGTACCCTGCTGTTATGTAATGTAAATGCAAGATGCGTTAAAATGTTATGCATTCTTATACAACAGATTATAGTTGTACTATGTACATATAGATGCATTCTGTTAGGATTGGATGAAGGTAACTGTAACTGTAACACAACACAGTATATAGTAGAGAAGTGCAAGGAATAGTAAAGGAAGGGAGTTAGTTTGGAGAAACTAACGTAAGGAAAGAATGCAAAGCTTAGAGAGACAAGACAGTTGTCCCTCGAGTGTAAAATAACCACCGGGAGTTTCTTCCCGTGAATAAATTAGCGGGGAAAGTATTCGGAAATCTTTTCGAGCAAGTCGAAAAAGATTTTGGACAAGAAAAGTCAGGCCAAGGCAAAGTATAGACTTCTCTACTAGTAAACTACAGATAGCGCCGCATTATAGTTTATAGTTTGTAGATAATATGTATGTATGTATGCTTCTCATACTTGCATAGTAGATATATTGTACTGCAAAGATTTAACTAATTTACGGGTGCAAAAACATTTTTAGTTCAAGTTGACTCTATTCTGCTCTGTTCTGTTAAGATGGTGTGTGATAGGATAGGGATAGGATGCCATGCCATGCCATGCCAGTTAGTTTGCTACATGTGAATCGCTACTGAGAGTAATCTAATGTAATGTAAGAAAAGTACACAGAGACCGTTTGTCTCTCCTTATTTCCTTCTCTACAAATTCCCGTCTATACTTTACTACTTATTTACTTTACTTTACTTTCGGATATTCTATGCAATGCAATACATACTACAGAACAGAATACTATACGACGACCTAACATAAGTATGTAACACACTAAAGGATATTCGCCTTTTTTCTATTTTTCCGTTTCGTTTTATTTCCTTTACTTCTTGCCGAATTACTTTAACTGTTCTGTGCCCATTCTATACTTTTCAGTTGAGAACTTTTACAAGAACGTGTTTCCTCCTATTATACAGAGAGACTCATAATTAGTTCATCATAAAACTTTCACTCTCACTGAAATAGTGTATTTATTTACAATACTTTCATCTTTATTTACACTGTGACAGATTACAATAGTCGCTAATAGTGTTAATACTAGTTTTTGAAGCAATTTTGGAATAATTTGCCTTCTTATAATTAATAAATAGTAATTGTAATCACATAGCAGTCGTTAGCATTATAAATATATTGTGGAGAAAGTATACAATGGTGAAAGCATAATGATTGACTAATTGTGGACCCCACTGTACACATGCTACACGATCCTAGTATATGTAGACACTTTTCCAACGCAACGAAACGAAAGTTATAAACTACGTCTGTACAGATACGTACATAGTACTGAGACTATCCAATCCATATATATTTAATATACTTTTCTTAAGATTAAGTACACAGTTTCTCCTGTGAAACTCCACATTTAGCAAAGCCACATCACACCACAGTAGACCAGACCATAGAAACCATACCACAGTAGTTATCTCTATCTTCGCTTGCTCTCTTCCTTTTCCTTTCGTTCCTGGTTTGGTTTGGTTTGGTATGGTCTGAACTAAACTCTTGTTGCAAAAGTTGTAAATTGTCCGAATGTCATTTCACTCCTACTACTACTGTACTATAGCTCACCTAGGAACATAGTCTAACGAAATACTATCTATAGCTAGGTATCTATTGTGAGATTGTAACATTCTAAGTTAAGTCTAGCTAAAACATCCTCCTCGAAGTGAACTGGCATGGCTTGACTTGCTTTTATTTTATTACTATGTACAAGAGGCTCCGACGACAAGAGACGACCAAGGATTTTCTTTCGCAAGTTTACTGCAGTCCTGGTATTCCTTTCTCGGCTCAGTTGCATTTAATTAGCCGCTACAAAACTGCCTGGAAGCAACCCTTTTCTCTACTTTGTAATATATCGTTAATTTTTTATGACACTTCATTATATTCCATTCCACTAGATCTACAGAATGTACATTACGCACACAGATAGCGATTGCATTACATTCCAACTCCAACTTTTAGTTTCGCTTTCGCAGTTTGCAATTCCTTACACTTAGACATTAGACTAGAGCCGAAACATTATTTTACCCAGTAAAGTAACAGTAACAGCTTTAAGAGATTTTACTTTACTTTACTTTTACGAATGTCTGGGCTGTGCTGTCCTGTGTGTAGACCATATACAAATAATTTCTTACACGTACCGACATTAAAATTTAAGTTTCTTTGAAGTACACTGTTTATGCGTGTGTCTCCGTACATTAACTTTGTATAGTATGTAACGTAACGTATGTTTACCTTGTGTAGGCGAAAGAACTTTTAAAATTTACTGCCTATGTACTACTCCAAATTTCAAAATGTATGTGTGTGTGTGTGTAAGTGACCGGAAGCGAAACTAATGCAACGTTGTAGTATTTGTTAAATAACTATTTTACATTCGTAATGGATCAAATAAACTTCCCGTTTTATTTTTATGTCAACTTATCTGTACAATGTACATAAGTACAGTAGTTATAATAATAAGTAGCTATACGCAACAATGCATTATTCTATCTACATGGTAAGTCTTTAGAATATTGTATCTACATTATAATGAGCCGGTCGACTACCCAAACCATAAAAGAACCAAAACCAACTGGTTTATAGTATTTTTACTGTTATACATAAATTTACATAGTACTTATGTACGTATGTACCTATAACATACCATAAACAGCAGCAGCGCAGTATTAAAGTACCTACATACACATTCTGTATAGTATTTTAATAGGAAAATGCGTTGTATCGAATTTTATAATGTAAAGAATGTATAGTAAATGCTTGTTGATCAGTTTTTGTGTAAATATTTTTTCATGTACATATATACTACAGGGATTATGTTGATCTGATCTGATCTGATGGGAATTAAGTTAGTTACAGTAGCTGAGTTGATTTGCCTATCTGTTTTGTAATCTAGTAGTCTAGTGTAAGTATGCATGTCCTCACATTAAAGTGATTGTTAACAGTCCCCCATTAAGCTAACTTAAGTTAAGCTAAGTGTTGCTCTGAATATTTATTTGAGGTTACTCCAGATTCATCCATATGGTACATATTTTCAATGAAACTAAGCCAGTCATGGTATGTTAATCGGTAGATTAGTGTCAGTAGTAGAAATAAATCCGGTTTTAGAATAAGAGTATTATTGTATTGTATGCTTATGTAACGAATGGTATCATCTTCTGTAGAATTTGTCTTATGATAATTAAAATTAGTGTCTACCTGATTTTTAGACATCGTGCACTCAATTTCCTTGTTCACGACAAATAGAAATAGAAATCCGTATGTAAAAAGCACACCGCTTCAGCAAGGACAACTCCAGAAACTCAGAAAAGGAACAGATGAACAGTCTTAACTTTTAAATCACAAATTATCACAGATTTTGCCTAATTTATTTTTGAGAGACAGAGATTGGAATATAAATATTATGTACAGGATATGGCACAACGCACATTTGTATTCGTAAGTAGCTCGAATACTGAACCATTAGCCTTTTGCTAAAAAGAAACAGACGGAGTTGGTCATCTGGAATAAATAGTTCTGGTTTCTGGTCCTGCTTTTGCCTGGACCTGGACTCCAGAGCTCTTACGTGAGGAAAAACGAGAACGAGCTCATGATTTTCTCACACTCACTCTCGAGGCAATTTCTGTTCTCTGCAATGGCTTTTGATTTGAAACTTAACTTATGTATGTTAGAGAACTTGCACTTGATATTGCTAGTGATAACTTCAGTATCAGTAAGTATCAGTAAGTGTGTATAGTAAAGAAGAGTTGACTTTGACTTTTCCGTGTGATATGATCTATATTTATATAAAAGTACAGGAAAGTATTGTGTAATACTTTAAGTGTGTAAGATATATTTATATGCTTATGGCAATGGAAGGGTGACTCTTACGCTTAACTCACTCCTGTACTGATTCAGAGTAAAATAAACTGAATCTAAGTGAAGTACTAAGTCTAATAAGTCAGGGCCAGGCCAACACAGCGTAGGACAGGACAACTCTTGCTCTTGTTTGCGTACCTACTGAGTTTAGTTTCTTGTAATATTCACTATTAGTAGTTTTCCGATCCTGGAATAAGAAATGTGCACTTGAGTGCAATATGTAATCAAAGCAAGGCAAGGGGAGAATGGAAAACAGTTCAGTTTTGGCCTGGAGAGCAGAGTGTCTTCTCTCCTTTAGTTTTGCTCAGCTCAATCTCTCTCTACACATAGTAAGTATAATATGAAATAGAATTCAGTCCGTATATGTAGTCAAGTCAGTACATAGACTACAGACAGTTGTACTTGTACTTGTATTGTACGTGCCATGGCTTTTGTGACTGAATCACATTGTAACTTGCATTGCATTGCTTTTGCTTCGTGGATATGCATACTAACTCGATATAATATTATTATTGCCTACCTACCTTACATTTACATTACTTACATTTTCTACATACATATATGCAACTCAACATAACATCACATAATATTAAGTCATATCACACACACACGTATATATATGTTACGTAGGCTGTAGGCTGTAATGTAAATGTAGGCACGTTATTCTAAACTATGGCAAAGCAATAAACATACATACTTACTTAACTTACTCAGAAAATCTATATACCTATATATTAAACACAAATAATATTCTGCTATGTATCATTTCACTCTTATATGTA
>JAQFYC010003098.1:0-22245 GCA_034694165.1 Tomocerus mixtus | reverse complement strand
ATAAGGATATTTGTCGTAATTATGCAGCAATACACTCACTCGGGCGGGCTGTATACAGTGGCTTGGCAGTTTTTTCTCAGCTGGAGCACTTCCAAGTTGAAATGTCTATGTATTTTATATAGGAGAAACAGCATTAACTTATAGTTACAATGGCCATTACATATTCCTACATTGAGATTGTAACTCCTGATGGGGTGTCGGAAGATGTGCTATCTGATGGATGCCATGATTTGATTTATTTCCCCTGGGAATTCCGAAAGGCAAAATGAACACACTGCAATAGCATAGAAGTCTATACTTCAATTCAACAACAATACATTGTGTGTACTATATTCTATGAATATATCAGAAGATATCTCCACTCTATCTGTAGCACATACTGTAGGTACGAGTGTGACTCGTCTCATGTTAAGTACTTCACCATATCCCTCCTCTATGTACATATTCCTCTGTTTTCGTGAAATTAACGAATATATTAATTTGTCTATTCTATAGCAGTCAAAGTCAAGGCAAGTCATTACAAGGGAAAACTATTAGGTAATATATCCATCACACAATGACTACTGTTCGTCTCTCCTATATTATTTATGTATGTAGTATGTATGCATAATAATGGAAACCAAGTGAGTATACAATATATATTGAGCTAACTACAATAGAATCCATAGGATAAGCTTTTCCCTGCGTTTTGTACTGCATTGTGTTCTGTGTAAAAGCTAAGCATTCATTTCCCTCTCATCTTCATTCTACTTACTCTTCAATCATATTATCTTTATATTTATCTTGATTTGAGCCTATTTTAATTTTCTTTACGAGCTCTTGAAACCCCAATTGAAATGCAAGGAAATTAAAAAACTTACACTAGAGAAATGAGTAGAAGAGCCCTTCTTTTTATAATTTGATTGACCTGTCTTCTCTTTGTTACATAAAATTATACTAATACATACTGATGTACTATACATGCAGGCAGGGATGGATAATTGCTAGGCTTGGCTTTACCTTTTTTAATTCAATGCAATGTACGGTGATGCTCTGTTTGTATTTAAAAGTGTTAGATGGTAATGCTAATATAGTACAAAGCCATTGTAATTGCTAACGAGAGCAAAATGAGTCTAATTTTCCCTGGTGAATAGTATGAGATTATCTCAATTAGTTTCTCCCTTCGATTTTTTCATTTTCAGTTCAGTTCAACTCGGGCTTAACTTAACGAGGATGCTGATGATGCTTATGGTGTGGTGTGGTTGAACTGAACTGAAGTGATTTTCTGCTGAAGTTGAAGTGTAGTTATAAGAAGGATCAACTTTTCATTACAGACCAATGCACAATCGCATTTCTTAAGTAACTCAAAAATGAAAAAGAATGAAATGGTCCATGCTAATGTAGAATTGAGTAGGCTGCTTGAGTCTGCCTAAGACGTGTAGTGTCAATATCAGACCAACCAAAGAAAAAACTATCAAGCCACGCCAGGCCAGGACACTGACACGACTTAAAGATGCAGATTAATGAAAAAATCTAATTTCTCCGAGCCGGTCTTGACAGAACTAAACTGACAAAAATGTGCAAATGGCTTTTTTAAAATGAAAAAACATCACATCGTGGAGAAATCAGATTCTTATAATATTGCCAAGCCAAACCAGTGGGGAATCGAAGAGTGAAAGATGGAATTAGAAATTACTCGGAATTCTTTATAAAATTTAATATTCATACAAGAAAATCCTTAGTAAACCTTCATTTCATATACTATACCTTATAAGAATAAATTATATATTTTCTAATCAGGTCTCTATATGCTATTTGCTTGTCAGTAATCCACCCCATGGTAAATATTATGCAAGACGCGATTGGTTTCGAAACTTGAGCCATTTCCTTATGAGAATTATTTCAAGACGATAATATAGTTTGGTGTACAAGTTTTCTCATATTTATTTATGACCATTAAGACCAATTTACTGGAGCAATTCATTTCTCTGATATTTTGGTAATATTTGAGATTTATAACGTATTGTGTTTAGCAAATGAATTCAGAATGCATGGCAATTCAGTAATGTTTTTATGACAGTATGCAATTTTATAATGAATTTGCTAATTATAACTTTATATGATTACCTAATATTTTGTTCTTAACAAATTATGATTACGTAATATATGAGAAATAAAAGTTGGAGCACATATCGATTACTATTTTGCGTAGAAGATGAAACACCATTTAATCGGTAATGAATTAATGAGTCGGTCTCTGATAATAATGTATGTATTGTATACTTACACGTATTTATAGTACATATGATAATCTTATTAGCAATATTAACAGTATCATATCATTAATAATACATATTATGATTACGTATAATTATGATTTATGTATTCATTTATTTATGTAACCTACTATACATTATTTATCGCTACAAATAGTTTTATCCGAGCTCACATGAGTGTAGTGTAGTGTAGTGTAGCATGTACATACAATATTACAACGACGAGGAAACCAACAATACGCAACATTATCATCATTTACTTACATTACATTACATCCTACATCCATAACAATATCATCCTTTAAAACTTAATATAATAATAATATATATAATAATACGTACGTACACAGTTTATCAATGTTCATCAGCAAAAGTCAATACAATAATAATAATATTATTATTCAATAGCTTTTCTCCTACCTACTATCTGTATGTACTTGGTATGTAGTCTTAGTACTTATCTTTCTAGTGTGTTGTATTGTATAGTCTAGGACTTTTCATTCTCACTCAAATCAATCTCACATCTCACTCTGTAGTATTTAGAAAAGAATACAATACAATATACAGTAAACACTACATTATGTATTTAGGTTATGTTATATATAGTAAAGTACAGTACTAAAGTAAACAGTACAATACTGCACAGTCAATAAAAACGTAAAACAAAAACCAACAGAAAAATTCGCTGTTTTTTCTTGTTCCGGCTCTTTTTCTGCTTACATATCATTACAATACGGTTTCCACACTCTGTCCAGTCCACTCTCCATTTCATTTCACGCCTTAAACTCTATATGTACACTATTCTGTTTTAAAAGAGTGGGAGACACACATTCGACTCGAATCGTCACTACTATTGCAATAATAATAATATAAACAATTCACACACACGCATTTATACATTAGTCAATAAGTCCGTTCTAGTATAGGATCATCATCATATCATTGCAACAACGTCCGTCTTTGAATTGCCTTACTAAATAATTCACATAGGTAATATAAATTAATACACTCTTATAGCAAATAATTATATGCACTTTTTAAATGAATACCTATGTTAATTACTTAAGTCAGAAGTCAAATTAAAACACTTACATAGTATACCTAATTATAACATGTAACACATCCCTATATTGTTAAACTAATAATAATTAGGTTTGGTTCAGTAATGTACCTTTAAGGGTCTGTTGTAGATGTACCCTTTGAATTGATATCAAAAATCCTAATGGTTAATTAATTGTATTGAGCAATTTAAAGGTGTTTTGCTTTGCCCTACATAAATACTCTACTTACAACTTATAATTTTTTTATTTAAAGGGCAATACAGATAATATAGGTAGGTAGGTACTCTTTAGAACGATTGAGAATTGTTATTTAGGCAATAAATAATAGGTGGATTTACGAAACTTTAAAATATTCCATTCAGATCGTTTACCTTGCATTACTTTACAATGTGTACAGTGTACCTTTCAATCAAAAATCAAGTAAAAGTGATTAGCAAAGAAGAAAAGACTGAATCATTCTTAAAATTGTACATTAAATAAAATTATCTTATAATAGTTAAAATTACAATAGAACAACTGTACGCACATAAATACCCTGTTGACAAGATTGATTAAGGAAGAGGAACAGATAATAAGCGACAAAGGATAAAATTGAGAAAATAAAATTCGTCTCAGTCAGTATTATTTATTTTTCTAGATAGAATGTCATAAAAAGTGTCTAAAAATCTTGTCCACTCCACTTCACACATACGCATCCCTAAACTTTAACATAACTAACTCCCTATAACAATTATTACGATAAAACAATACTGTGAACTAAAATAAAATAAAATAAACTAAAAATATTTTAAGAGCTTTACGGTGGGCTTTGATGAGATGTGACCTGGACCTGGCATGACGGAGTCGTTTGTATAATTGACCTATAGATCTGACCTGACTTGATCTGACGTTTATGTGTAAAAGGTTGCCTTTAACATCATGTCGGGTCAAATCAGGTCAGTTCAGCACGCATTCCACAAGCACATCGTCATTATACATAATAATATTGTAAAAAGTCACATAAATGGTTCGATTGTTGACTGTTCTTGAAATATAATCTATCTATTTATTTATTCCTGTCTGTAGGTAGTATATATTTTATTGCTAGTTGTTACTGTTACCTTTAATTAAATTTAAAACTATTCATCCATTCGATCATTCTATGGCTGAGTCATAGGACATGACAGGAAGATTCAATTCATGACATGACGTTGATTTGATATCTCTAAAGTGTCTAAGATTTATTTCATTTCAATTGTTACTAATCTGGCTGGTTGCTTTGCTTGTCTTCCTTGTCTCGTCTCGTCACTGTCTCTGTATACTGAATGTATAGGTATCTGTGTATGTATTAATGTATATGTATATACCTTTTAAGTAATATTATACTACCTATGTATGTATTTAGATGTAAATCTGTTTGCATTCTGTACAAAAGCAATCAAGAGCAATATTTTAGTATATAATTACTTATACATAGTATTTGTATTAAGCATTCCTTTGTAGAAATACTTTGCTTTGCTCTCATATCATTTCTATGACTGAACCAACGAAGACGGAAAAGACTTGACACATTTTGATTTCAAAAGGTGATCTTCTATTGTAGTTATTGTATCTAATCGTAAGAATATGGTAATTTGTATTTCAGATTTTAAATACTAAATTTTGTGTACTTGACCTGACCTAAACTAAATAGTTCTATGGTATAACTACTATAGAATAAACTATTAACAGCCTACATATTTACGATATCAATAGGTAAATACGATTGTATTTTATAAATTGGTATGGCCTTTCTGATTTGTTATCTTCCTATCTGTATTTTAGTTTTAATTTAACTAAGGTATGTAAGTAAAATGTAATTTTCTGTAGATTTTTCTATAGATTGAAACTTTGAAACTTTGAAAGTCAAATATATATCGTAGTATAGTAAATAGTAGCTAATAGTATACAGTACATCACTGAAGTTCAAGTTTGTGGATAACAGAGCGTGTATTTGTTATATAGTTATAGGTAGATTAGGTAGTATAGTATGTATGTATATAATTAGTATATGAATTTAGATTTGTAGTACATATAGTATAGATTGTAGTTAAGTATTATGGTTTACCTGTACTATAGTATCCTAAATAAATTATAATTTAATGGTTGTTATTGGTAAATTGGTATTCCTATTTATGTCTGTACTGTTTATGTTTAAAATGGTAAATGTAGTAAACTCAATTTTTATATAGTACAGTCTGTCTGTTTGTCTGTCACTTATTATTTATCCAAACACATCTTTAGTAGATTAAAACAAGACACAGCACGCCAAAGGACTTAATCAAACCTCCATTCGTCTTTCATCCCATAGACAACACACACGCATCCATTCACCATTATCTCAATCAAGTCAAGTCACACTTAACCTATCTATCTAACTAATAGGTATCCGTAGTCTTATAAGAACTACTATCTATAGTGTTTCTGTACATATTGAATTTAAATATTAATAGTTAGTTATTAAAACGTAGAATTAGAGTACAGTAAAACTACAGCAGTAGTATACACAACACGATCAATTAATATAATGCACACTGTTGTATTGTATTGTAGTTGGCTCACTCGCTCTCGATTTCTTTTGCACCAAATCACAAGATGCCAACTAAGATTCCTTGTGCTTTTACCTATACTTAAACTTAGTTCTGTAGTTATTATGTACTATACTTTAGTTTTTGCACAAGTGGTATGGTAAATAGTATAGGTATTATAGTAATAGTAATAATAATACGTATAATAAATTTAATACATTACAATTTTAGTACACAGTATAGTATAGTAAGTATAATAAATACTACTATGTACTAGATTTACTTATAAGTTAGATTAGATACGCTTACGCTACGCATAGAAAGATAGGTAGTAGTAAAAGTTTGGCTGCTCAACTGAACTTTTTCTTAACCCTTGTCATCTCTTGAGATTAAGAATTATTTTAGTTCATTGTTTCATTGTCAATCTATGTAATTATCTGTACCTACTATTATGTGGTATGGTATGGTATTGGTTGTATTGTTTGTTTGTTTTGTTGTCTATTGCATAGGAGTGTACTGTTACTGTACGTATTATTTTATGTATTTATTTTTACAGCTATTAATGTAGGTATTCAAACATTTTAGTCTTTTTTCAATTCAAACACTATCTTAGCCTAGCGTACATAATTTAACATACAGTATTAGCAGAAACACACACAAGTTCAATGTTCAATATTCAAGTAAGTCACTGTGTTATATTATTTACGTTGTATTTGTATTGTATTTTTCTCTCTGCGTTCTCGAAACTGGTGTGGTTGTAAGTTGTGGTAGGTATGGTATTACATAATGGTAATGGCAATGGTCGTCTGAATTGTCACGGAAGGAATTCTGTTGTCTTTGTACGACAATAATTGTTCAATTCGTGTGGACCAGCAGTAGCAGTGGATTTGTTTGGAGAACGGCAGAGTGTAGTATGTAGGTTGTAGTTGTAATTGTATTTCATTCAATTCAGCACAGTATTTATGTATGTAGTATGTATACATATAATGGTAGTGGTAATTGTATTAAAGTTTCAAGTACTCACTCCATTTTTTGCAATTTCTGTTCTGTTTCTGTACATATTTATAGTAGAGGAGAAATTATTCCAACATACTGTATAACACATTCACACAAACGTTTCTTTCGTTCACTTCACTACAATACAGTACACAAACTCTCCGATTATATTTATTGTATTGTTTTTGTTTCAGAGTCTTACATAGTCAGTGCCTAGAGGTTCATTTCAATTCACCCCACAGGGATGACACCGATCCGCACCAAACAAAAACGAAACCCAGTCCAATCCAACGGGAACCACTTTGACGTTGACATGATTTGTAAAAAGTATAAATTTGCACTTTTGGGTAACAGTATAGTATTGATGAGATGGATGTACTTATATAATAAGTATGTAGGTAATCGTATTTATTTTGGCTGGTCCAAAGAATGTGTCTTAGTCTTGACTTGACGCAGTACAATAATTGTGCCAGGCCAGCACAGGGTAGACGGAGACAGCACGGGACACGAACAAAACGACTTGGGCACGGCCTAAGTTGAGATGTGGCAGTGTAGCTATTTTTTGATAGTAGTTTAGTTTGTAGTGGCCTGGCATGGCATTAGTATGATATAGCCCCGCCCGTTATACGTTTATATAGTAGAATCCTTCGATTTTCGATCCATTTGGCTTCCCATGTTTTAACGATTAGACATTTCTTGGTCTATCCATACTCATAAAATTATTAAGATAATGATGAGTGGTTTGGTTTGGTTTGGTTTGGTTGGACTTGGGTTTTAGTTGCATGCTATTGTATAGTATTTAGTATACATAGTATGGTGTGGTTTGGCTTCTTCCTTCCTGAAGGTGGTGGAAGTAGGGCTAATGTTGAATTGAACTATTTCAGCCGTATTGTAGGTTGTAACAAATGCATTGTTTTGTAGTTCTTGTACGAATTGTTCTTTCCTGATTTGATGTGATGTTACGTACAAGGCAGCACAATACAATCATACAACATACGAGACGACATCATGCACGAACCCTGTAATAATAAAACAGACACAAATGATTTCAGGATTTTGGGATTAGCGTGTGTGGATTAGATAAATATATTATGGAAGTATCTTTGTGTTTTGTTCTTATATCTAACATGTATGGTAACATGTATATGTATATTAGAGTTAGAGTTAGACTTATATTATATTATAGCAGCGGGTGAGATAAAGAATTACAATACTTATAACTACATGAAACAATATAATGAGAAAATAGGGAAACTTAATGTAATATATTATGAATGTTTGTTTGTGTGTGAAGTATATGTATAAGTTGTGTCTTATCCAGATAGATAGTTTATGTAAAATGTGAGTGAGGAAAGGGTTAGAGTTAAGAATGGTCGTCTAGTCTCGATTCTCGATGGAACATAACATAACATAAGTACTTATACATAGTTTATTTGATAGTTAAGTTACATACCAATGCTATCTGCTATCAGTATCTATTATGAACAAATACGAATACAGATAAATGTAGTTAGTGTCTTGTATTCGAGTGAAATCAAAGAAAACGACAAAAAATTAATCCCTGTTGCTAAATGGCGTTACAAAGAGAACACAATGATAGCCATAAAACAAGAGTAAAAACCAGAATAATTATTCTTGTTTGATTTACTAAGTCAATAATATCGTTCCCCGGCCGGTTTTTTACTCCTTAGCAAGTACAAGGAGATACTTGAACTAAAGTCTTCAATGTTCAAGTACAACACTTAATGGCTCTAGTTTTTTATCCCTTTTCTCTCTCTCATTCTAAACTATATCTAAATGTAAAATAAGGACTCTTTATAGTTATATCATTGCATTGCGTGCATACTACATACCTATTTACTCTAAACAATTGTTATTTCTATGTGTGTTGCTTTTACATGCATATTAACGATTGGACCTCTTGAGTCTGTCCCTAACCTGGCTTGGCCTGGCTGTCATATCTATTCTTATGCACATTATATTACCTATACTCTTTCTTTCTTTCTTACTTAACTTATTAGTTAGTTACATGTTATGCTAAGTGTGTACTTTAGTATTTGTACTTACACATGTTATCCCTTTTGAATTTGACTCACACTACATTACATTATATCATTAACTATCCCATTGTATTACATGCATTATAAAATATTACTTACATTCCCGCAACTATCTCCTCTAACAACAAAACAATAATGAAAAGAACAAAATAGAAAATTGAACAGACGGTTTTCAGTTGAATTGAAGAGTACCTTCTTACTTACTACCTTCATAAGTAGCTACACGTTAACAACGGTAATAACAATCAAGAAGCCAAATGCTAATACAAAGCCAAGGCTAAATACTTGCATCTGACAATGAATATTTCAAGTGAAGCCTTTGAAGGCAAGGGAAATCAACTGACGAGACGAGAACAAGAGTTCTTTACATTCAAACAACATGCCGTCATGATTATTCTCAAATTGATTAATTACGCCTGTTTCATCCGAACATTTACAATTCTAATTTTAAATTCAAATTCAACAATTTAACTCCAATCTTGAAGTTGTAGGAGTTAGTAGCATCACTAGTGTATAATTACTTTAGTTTCCAATCCAATACATATTATAGTAGATTACTATTTACAAATACTTATAAGATATAGACGAAGTTTCTTATTATTAGAAAGGCTATGTATAGTATATGATGTTTTAAGGATGCCGTGACTCTGTACCATTAACGGGGATAATAATAACTAACTAAACTCTTATACATCCTTCCCTTAATATTATCATTAGGGTTTGCAGACTATTAGTTCAAGAGTATTTATTTAGACTGGTTTTCTGAACATCCCTCTTCTCTGCCTACCTACTACCTAATTATTACACTCTCTTCTTAACTAACTAACAATAAGTACATACATGATATTATTTCTATTATTTAACTACATACTTACATAAATGTACTTACATTTACCTTAGATATTTGTTACACTACAACAAATTCAAATTCAAATTCAACAACTCAAAGCTGAATACTTACATTACTCTATATCTCAACTCAACAAAAACTAAGTATGTACTTACCCAGTAATTTACACCCTTAAGACTATTATTTGTCATGGAAAGTTGCATTTGCAATTTTTACTAAAAAAATAAATACGTACAAGGTGCATCCTCAAGAAAATTGCTCTTATGCATACAATCATCATAGAATACAATACAGAACCTAGGTAAGTGGAAAGTATTTACTCCTTATCTTCACTAAGCATCAGATAAGGCTCTTGTTTCACTTTAAAATTGTATAGTACACGAATTAAGTCACAAGAAGGTATTATTTACTCCCATAAATGGACTTGCTTTGTTCACACAGAAAAATATCATGAAGGATTCTCAAAACGGAGGAGTTTTAGTTTTAGTACCTAAAGAGTCCACCCCCAATAGGCTTGTAGCCAATTTCCGACATGCTTTTTTTCAGTTTACGTATTATTCTATTGTGAATGCATTCTATATTACGTGTTGAGGTATTATGTGTAATTTCAATCAATGAACCCCTAAAAATTCAGTCAGACCAGGCCGGGCCAGGCTTGGGCTGGATTACTAGGAAGGGTGATGTGATCATCGTGTAGTAATTATTAAGTAAGTATTAGAAGGGTGAGGAATGGATACTAATATTTATTAACTTTTTGTCTCACTGACTCTGGGTGTAAAATCTAATAAAGTGTGTCCATATAATTCTATGCGACATTATTACCCAGAAATATAGTAACAAGTACGTTAACAATGTTAACAAAAAATACAATGGTAGATATACAGAAGTATAATTATATACGTAAGTATTCATCTTATCTGTAGGTATACACTTAGAAGTTAAAAAATTCTAGGAAATCTCTTTAAATTAGTTATGGCAAGAAAAATACTTGCACATTTGTTTACTTATTTGAATAACTAATTGGATAGTTTCACCAAGATTTTTTTCTGGGAAAGAATAAGTAGGGATGTAAGGATGTAACTAACCTTAGGCTATATGTATTAGTATTATAAGAGATTCTTTGTTCAACTTCAACTTGAAATTGCGATAGAAAAAGTAAAACACAAAGTAATCATAATATTCATATCATATTTGTAATGTGTTATGAAAAGTTACGTTAAGTAGGTAAGTATACACTATAGGAAGAATAATAAGTGCATAAACATATAATTCTAGTATACAGTTGAGCCTTCATTAGTTTTTGTTTGCAAAGGTAGAAATATTAGAGAACGAAGGCAGATAGTAAATCCAGGGAAAGAGGAAGGCGAGGAAAAGTTTATAATTCCACAAGGCCCGTTAATTCTCGCACGCCGGAATTCCTGATAAAGTGTAAAGCTCCAGTTGACAGCTTACATTCATAATGACTCCTACATTTCCCTCCTCAAAAATATCACATTAAAAACTAAACTGAAGAAGAGTGAGGGAAGTCTCAGCCGGGCACGGGCAACTCATTCTCTAATGCTCAACTCATCTAAATACATGCAGATACAATATACTACAATACAATAATATGTCTACGTACAATATTCGAACAACCGAATGAAAGAACCGAAGGTCTTCTTGTCATGGGGAGTAAAAGTAAAGTAAAATGAAAATGAGAATCCAATGCAAGGGCACTGAACCGAGGGGAGAAAATAACATGGAAAATACACAACAACCGAACCATCTCATTCATAGTTCAGAATTACTACATAGATTCAAATTCTACTAAAAGTCTTAACATTAGTAGCAGTTGCACTTGCAACACTATTTAAACTGTATATACTATATAAATAGTTATAAGAATTCATTTGGCCTATAGTGTTAGTATTAGTTCATGTACAGTTTACGTAGCCGAGACGAAGCAAAAATTAAAATGAATAACAATGTGATGTGGCAATGATAGATAGTGCGTAGATAGATTCTCGTCTCTCTTTTTAATAGCAGTCTGTCCTGGCTTGGCTTGGTCTGGTCTGGCATTCATTAGCATTGAATTCAAAATCTGAATCACCATCACCCTCTCTTTCTATTTCTTCCATCAACTTTCCACTTCCAGGAGTGCAATGTAATTGTACAATCCAAACCAAAGTCACTCTGACTGAACTGCAGTGTAACAACTTTCATTTCTGATCTAACAAAATAAAAGGAATGCAATTTATAATATTCTATATCTAAATTACTTCTTATATCACAACTGCAATCCTGAATACACTCACAACACTAATGCATAACTAATTCATTTCTCGCTTATACATACTTGTCTTTTTTTATCATCCTTGTTTTGTTTTCTGTTTTATTGAAATAGAAGAAATTAAAATTTGTACGCAACAGAACCCCATTTATTTAAATGACAAACTTTTATTCATATTCGACATAATGTACTTATACCTAGATCATTGACAATATTATAAATGTGATTATTAATTCCAGATTTGTAATACCTATTTATGTATTTTTATGCACATTTTACTACTACACGCATAGGTATAATATGTACAAACTAATGGCAATCGTTTTTAGTTTCTTGCATAAATATAAATAGTTGCCTTTAATATCACAGTCTAAAACAAATGACAAAAATCAAGAAAAATTGCATGCCAAAATTTTATGCAAGCCTTGATGCTCTGTTATGTAATTTTAACCGTGTTTAAAACTTAGCATACCTAAATAATGCTACATTTAAAACAGCTCTAATGCATGTACGTATTCTAATGCATAATATGTGTATTACATACATGTTGCTTTAATATGAGATGGCGATTTAATGAAAAGCTATGGAAACCTAAACATAGAACTTGACGACGCAGATGGATGGGTAGATAAATAGATAAGTGTGTATAAAGTGGTAGTGGCATGCTACGATTTGATGAGATACTTCTATGTGGGATCCTATCAGATCAACTACATCTGTTTCTCATCTCATCTTCACAGAGCATAGAGCAGGATTGGATCTTGCGTGCAATTACGCCGAGTCTGTCAGAACTGCACCCAAACCTGGCCTCCTCAACATCTTCAGCCAGCCCAGATCAATCCAATCCAATCTGCCCTGATCTGATCCCGTCCCAAAAATGTTTGCCTTTAATTTATATGAGTTACTATATACGTATTAATGTAACTATGCATTTGTGCTATAGTATACTTAAAGTTACTTTTAAAGCAATACAAGTATTTCTTTATAATAATAATAACCGTCTGCTTTCATGTCATGTCATGCTATAATGTTATAATAAAAGTAGATTGGTTATGCTAATGTATATACATAATATTTATCATGCTAGTGTTAGTACATATTGTAATTGATGCCGACAAAAAATTAAAACTGTCTACGCATATCAACTGGGATATTTATACTGGTGCCAATTGAGATTTATTTGTGTACACATTTTTTCTGTTCATTCATAAACACATTTATTATTTTTTCAATGTAAATATAACTTGCTAGGTAGGTATCAGGTACCTTAGGCTTAGCACTACTATGGTATAGATTAGAGATTATTAACAAAAAATTATTTGCACGCTTTCCTATCGGAAATGACAGCTTGATCTAATGTGATTCAGATTATACTACTTTACATAGAGTTTGCAGTTTGTTTTCCAACTACAGTCCTACTGCTAGCACTTCTTATTTACTACTAACTAGCTACTACTACATCAGTTTATGTCCTTGCTCCTTGATTCATTTGCAAAAGCAATGAAATTTACCTATATTTTACATATGGGACAGCCCCAACATGAATAATGACCGTGAATTGCATACAGTTAGAAGTTTGGAAGATATATTACGTAGAGACATTCATCTTATACTATAATACCTTAAACCACACTTTTCTCACAAATTCATATCTATATATGTATACTAAGTACAACTAACTATATAACTAATACACACGAACCTAAAACTATCTCCACTCCACTCCAGTCATAACATAACAATACATCAAACCTTGCTTTGTGTGCAACCATAAATACAGAAGTTACTTAAACTTATATTACATCTTATACATATAGTCAAACATTAATAAATACTTATGGTTATAGCCTATCCTACCTTTAGGAACACTAGGTAGGGATTTAGGTACATATTGTAGGTAATATCAACGTATTCATTCTATGAAAGAAAAACATGCGTAAGACAGGAAAAATTATACCTAAACTCTGATGAGTGTACAAACTAATTTATTTCTTACAACTTATAACACTTCTCTACACATAAACTTATAAGGTATAGGAAAACACTCTTTTATATTGTATAGGAGTCTAGCTACATAGTAAATAGCTATCACTAACTGGAACTATTATATTATTTGTAGTAGGTAGATATAGGTAGCTAAAATAAACGTGGAGATGGGTTAGGCATACTAAATAATAAATAATCACTACCTATACAGTATACAAAACCTGATAGATACATTAACGTATCTTTACTTCAATGTTCAGCTTACGCTTGCACTGTTTATATCTTTTAGCTATATTAATAGTGACAGCTATTATATGGAGAAGGGGACAGGACACAGGACAAGATGATATATAGTACCTATAGGTAATATTTATAGGCAATTTGTACATAAGTATGAAAATGTGTAAACTTTATGTGTATATGCATATGTACAAAGTGTAAGTGTACTATTGTACGTGTATTAGTAAAAATGGAACATGATAGAGAATAAGACAATAACATTATAGATAGGTTAACATACTAATACAGAATGTAGTGTATGTATGTATGTATGTATGTACGTGTGTAGGTATAGAAATATAAGAAGTATAAGTGCATTAATTTACCTGGGCTGCTTAAAGGTGATGGCCATAATACTGGGGCGGGTAGTGGTACGCCTCATTGTGGAAAGCGGAGTCGCCCGGGGGTCTGTGGACCATTTGCTGGCCGTCCATCATGTAGCCCATCGACCCGTCCGGACTGTATGCCCCACCTGGAGCACCATGAGGAGGGAACACTAAAGCACAACAAACACCAAATCAATTCATTATTGCACCTTTAATTCGACTCAGGCCACATTCTATACTATAATACATAGCTTAGGACTAGCTACTCTACTTAACTACTTCCTGTCACGAAACGCGCTCACGTCGCCCTCGTCCAATCCTTACCCAACCGAGTCAGCCAGCTACACTACCCGGCTCGACCAGCTCCCGGCTAGCAGCCAATGCCGACTATAGCCAACCTCACTAACGTAACGTAACGCGTATACTTAAATCAACTTGAAACCTACCATTATACTCATAGGCTTTATTTTTTAGTCAATCTCCCAATTATTACGTGTACATATACATGCATGCACACACCTAAACTATGTAATAACTATAGCATTATTATACTAATACTTTTCTGTCAGAACGAACTGTATTGTACACACCTTTACAATTACCCTGCCCAGTTTCATTCAACTAATCACTAGGTATGAGCTCAATAAAAATCCAGGCTGGTAATAAAATACCTAACCAAAACCAAACCACCATCTTGGTTTGACTTAGATACTTAAATACGCAATAACATACAGATTTTGGATTGTTACATTTAATGCTTTCATATGCTTATTCCCTACCTGATATTTTTTAATAGATTTCCAATAATTAATAATTCAGTAATAAATTGTAGATTTTGCTCCAGATAAAATGAACATAATAATTGTAGTAATTGTAATAGGCATAGATCTAGAGTTTCACTTTCAAATCATGTGTACATAGAACTTTTGACATCAAAAGTGGGGACACATCTCAATTTCAAGAAAAATTATACAGGAAGATCTAGAAATAGGAGGAACCGAGGACGTGGTGATGAGATGAGTTGGAAATGACAGTATTTTTGCTGCAACTGAGCTGAAGAGCTAGTGAGAAGAGTAAAGACCAGAATGAAGTGGCCAAAATGAGAAATACTGGAGAAGGAAAGGGAATTTCTAGAATCAAGGCTTTATTACTACTCGAATTCTCGTTCTGGTTCTGTTTTCGTTTGGATTGTCTGCTGAAGTTGAAGTGGACTGGACCTGGACAGCGAGGAAAGCAGAAATAGCAGCGAGCGGTCTAGTTGTAGTCTGATCTCAGCCGAATGCGGAATAGTGCTAACAAGAACAAGACTCTCGTATCATCTGAACATGGAAAATGCTTTAAGACTCAGCCTTAGCCTTAACTTGGCTTTCTCACCATCACCATACTAGAACAAAAGTAGAAGTCCAGCAAAACCAAGCCATGACATGCAAGTTCCAGTCAATTCACTACCACTATTAGGGAACATACAGAATATATATGAGAGTAGTGAGAGAATTTTACTTCAGAATTGAGAAGAGACATAAATTGTTGGAGTGGATGGTCGTGGTAGTTGGAGAGGATGCAAGAGATCCGTGTGCCTGTGTAAGAGGTGTTAGGAGAGCCATTAGGCTGACCGGGGAAATCTATGTTTTCTATGAATGTACATATGTACATACATTTCTATTCTACATGAGATATATTCTATATCATATCAGTTTGTCCATGTTAGGTTAGGTTAGTCCACTCCACACTTAGAGATCTCTTCTCCAGCCGAGAGTCATACACTAGAAAGTAGAAAGCTTGAATGTACTTGAATTCCTGCGTAAAGCTTGCCATTCCTCTCATACCTTCTACTTGACTTCTGGGATAATATGGATTTAGCTAAAGATGAAGGAACTAAACTTAAACTATGTAGCACTATCACTAGCACACCTAGAAAAATCCGAATATCTAAACTATAGTGTCTTCCAAGGGAAAGAGATATACCTAAGTGCACATACACACCACCACTACTACCAATACACAACGTCATTGTCAGATACAGGATTGTAGGATGGTGATACATGGCTCCTCAGGGCTCCATACACCGACCCTCCCTCCCTACTAGTGGCATGGTATGGCATGCCATACAGTACAGTACACTACACCTCCACATTCTCCCTTGCATTTATCTCACATCTAGTCTCTTTCCCACAAAAAAACTTTCAATCATCAATTCAAGCACCTATCTATCTATCCCTTTCTAAGTAACACAATAGCTATCACCTTCACTCTTCACTACAACATACGTAAGTAGTAAGAAGTAAGACCAACCTGAATATCAAGTCAAGTCAAGTAAGCTTACACAGCTTATAGTCTGAACTGAATATTGTATCTATAAAAGTTATTCCATTCACTTATACCTAAGAGACATAAGGGTTTAGAGTATTTGCAACCAGTATGCAAATACTACAACAATCCGTCGTTGTTACAAAGGCTCAACCTCAGTTCAGTCAGTCTCACTTCAAAGAAACCGAAACATCACTTCCAATTTTATTTTATTGCCTTTCCTTCCTCCTCATTCTCTACGGACAAAGTTCAAATCAACATTTCTTTGCCTGCATTGCTTCTATCAAACAGATTTTCCAAAATCTAACATATTTTAGATACAAGGGCAAATAATTCGTGATTATACAGATAATATACATTCTTAAGTACTTCATATAAAATAGTACAGCAAAATGAGATCTTATGGCAATGGCAATACAAAATATGAGTAATTTCAAATTTATTTCTCTCTCGTCCTGACGATTAGGAGATTACTTTACTGCTACAGCTACTGCAAACTGCACAGGGAGAAAATGTTAAGAAACGGGAGCAGGTAAGCTCCATGTACAAATACTGCTGCTACTTGTCTAAAATCCTTCGGAATGAAAATTACTGTACACTAGGATCCTAGCACACTATGAGTAATTTTAGGGTATCATAATGAGGCAATTAGCACTCGGAAAGCATCATATGACGAACTAATGGAATGAGATGGAGCAGAAAGCCGTCGGAACTTTCCTATCTTTCTTATCGGTTCTATTCTACTTGCAACACTTACACTACATTGCTATTCCTACCCTTCTCGTATATTTAGTAGTATTTATGTTCCTTACCCTACCCCCACACCTAGATACTAATATACGTGCAGTTAATATCTATCTATATGTGCATTCACACCAAAAACTGAGAATCCTAGTCCACTTACCTAATATTACTTTACTATAGAGAAAACGTAACCTAACATAACGTAACGTAAGTTGTAAGTTGAATGCAAGTTATAACGATAACACAAAATATACTATAATACACAGAAAAGAGTGATGTACCTACTTTGTAAGTCTTATATTATAGCACATAGAATGCGATACGATACGGTAAAGTATGAAAGCGGATCGTGGGGGATTTCCCGGGAGATCGAGTGAGATGAGGACACGGATGGAGAAGTGAAAGCAAAGAATACCAGGAGAAAGTAACTAAGAAAGTATACAAGAAGGGAGTAGTCGAGTGAGTGTTTTTCCTATAAGAATTATTTCTTCCAAGAGGTACATGCTACATAATACGCATATCTCTACCTCTGGCCTAATACATACATACATATATACTACATAAAAATATAAGGTACACTATGATATGATGCTACTTACTATCAACTATGGCATTTGTGAAGAGTCCTTGCTGCACTGCACAGGCAAAGCAAAAGCAAAAGCAACTAACACCAACACTAACACCAATTCCACTCAAGATGACTAGGACTACATAACCTATGCTTACATATCATATACATACATACATACACATATCATATTCTTCTGTATGTATATACATGTAGGTAACACTGAAGTAAACTGAAAACAGTATAATACAGTAACTAAGTTAAGTAAAGTACTTAAGTACATACATAGGACCGAAGTAGGAGACTGTGACTGTAGAAAATAGTTCTATATATAGAATATAGAGCCAGGCCAGAGAGAGAGAAGTAAGTAGAAGAGAAGAGAGTTGGAGTAAAGAGTAACTCATTTCAGGCATAATGCAGCCGTGCGTATGCTAGCTGTGTGTGCACTTGAATGGAGGGGCCATTGGGAAAGGCTATCAAGGAATGACAGGATCGTGTGATTGATGAGACTGGAGCCTTTCCCGAATTTGGTGCACTCCACTGATAACATGCGAATGCAAGCCATATACTCTCATTCTCTCTCCTACTTACTATTTCTCCTTCCTAGCCTTGAATGCCTTGTATACTTGTATCTGTAGTATAAGTGTATATATGTACTTTAGTTACTTTACTTTACTTTACTACGAACCAAACCAAGCCACTACTACTTACTGTACATACTACTCCTACTTTATGTTCTGTTCTGTTACTTTACTTGCCTTGCCTTACTTCAGCAGACGAATCATCCGACAAAAAGAAATCAACCCGCTCTGCTCTACCCTACACTTTCTGTTTCCGAATTCTCATCATAGTATGTAAGTACTGTAAGTCTATCTCTGTGAAGTAATATTCTCAGAAAACTCTTATTTACAACCGTACAGAAGAAACTTAGTGGATTAGGTACATAAATATACTACACTGTACATACTGAAGACGCACGCAAAACAATTTACTAGAAATTGTAGCAAAGTAAAGTAAAAGTTCTACATGTCATATTATGTAGTACAGTTATGTATGGGGCCCATCTATGTTATTATTAGAAAAATATATAGATCATAATAACAGCCAACACTGTAACTGTGTGAAAATTTTTTATACTCTTATTTTTAGGAATACAAATTCATCTGCTACCTATCCTATTGTCAATTTGACAGCTTCAGTGATATGTGAACGAGTAGTGGAGAGCAATGGAATGGAAATGTTATAGAAATAATCAGTTCCATTTGCAAAATTGAAAACTTTAAGTTAACTGTAATAAATGGAAGAGTTAAGTAGCTACATGGGAAGCGTTAAATGTTAATACACACTACATGTACCGCTAAGTATGCCCAAAGTACTAATGTTGTAAACTTCAATCCATTAAGAGTAAATACTCCTGTCATTATCGAGAATGTATCTTTTTCTATGTGAAAATAAATGAGTTTCTATTGAAATAGTTAAATTGGACTTATACAGATATGCATGGGGTGACTTTACTAACGATTTAAGAGAGAGAACTCTATTTATGCACGGAGGAGAAAGAAGCTTTAAATTAACATCTGAAAATAGAGTCACCAAAGCAATGGGAAAATAATTCTAAGGGTCCTGGCCTGCTCCTGATATAGTACCATCTGCTCAGTCACAGTTTATTACTTAAGCCTCAACTTAGCTACATTATTTCCTAAAACGTACATAAATAGTTTACATGAAGAAGTTGTAAGTGTTCTTGTTGTTTATGTGTAAGAAGGAGCTACTTTTCTGCACAAAAAGCTGTCTTTCCTTGTGTCGTGTAAGTAGAATAGGGGCGTGATCTTGGATATTGAGAATGAGCCGAGAGCATTTAGCATTTACATTGACACATCGATTTTCCCGTCCAATTTGTTTGTTTACAGGGCAGGCAAGTGCTGTCTTTTCTTTTGTGAATTTCCTAATTCTCCCATACTGTACATACTTAGGATGTACTATTTGTATTTGTATTGTATTGTGCAGGAGCATTAGGACAACTAATAGTAAACTTAAGTACAAATACATCTTCAACTTGAATCAATAGCTAAAGCAAACCAGAACCAGAACCACACCAGAACCAAAGCTCCTAAGTAAGTAAGTAACTAAGTAAGTAACCAAAAACCAAGCTAGATACAATACAATATAGAATACAATGACTAACACAACGTAACGTAACGTAACTAAACTACCAAGAACAAATGGAAGAGCTCTTAATGTCTGCCTCTCTTACGACAAACTAATTTCCACAACAAATTTTTCACGCTGACTGGACTCGGTGCGGAGTGAGTTGACTGCTTCGGGTTTTGTTCCCTTCCTTTGGCTTTGACTTGCCTTGCCTTGACTATTTCCATTCCATGAGAAGAGATCTAATTAAGGATCGATACACCCATTTCATTTCCAGCCAACTCCAGTCCAGTCCAAATAACATCACTACATACATTCCATTCAATTGCATTGACCATTCATTTCTTCATTCTCCCATCCAAACCTCTCTATCTCAATCTATCTCTCAACTGGACTCAATTCAACCTCAATCTCACCGAGCGACCGTCTTGTCCTCTATATACATACTAATACACATACAGTCAAGTAAAGGCAGGGTTATATTATATAATTCCTTGAAATCCAATGAGTTGGCAATGGCATCCCCTTATTAGTACAATATAACTACTTATCCGCTTACTCTCTCCATAATGTATATCCTTTCCTATCTTTTTCTCTCCCTAGAAACAGACAACAACGAGATATCGTCAAGATGTGAAAAAAAACACTATCAGCTCTGCTAATTGAGACGCAGGAAAGAGCCGAGTCCAAATCCAAACCAAGACTGAGAGCATCCATACATAAAATCCATTCCAAAGGAAACAAAGCTAAAAGCAAACCACAGAGAAAACCAGAGTGTTCTGTTCTGTTGAAGTCAGGCCAATAGGGAAAAACACGTCTTGTTCATTAAAGTAGTTGATTTGATAGTCCAATCATTGAGCTATAATGTACTGGCAAGGCTCTAATGTACCTAATCCTAATTTTACCATTCAATGGATACCTAAAGACATATAATGCCATTACTCCTTTATATAGCTACCATAGTGCATAGGTAGTAAATATAATACAATATGGTTTTCAATACCAACCTATTGTACACATATTTATGTAGATGATATTTAGCAAGGAGTACTTATTAAAGTTAAAAGGAATGACATGTAATTTCGATCCAATTCATATTTATAAGGTCAGAATACAGAAGAGTACCTTTCATTTTGCTCTTTATAATATGAGAAGACTCTATAAGGAATATAAAGCTGCATATATATCTGTAGTTCTATTTAATATCTGTATCACACCGGGTAGAACATATAGAACAGGACACAGTTGTTTGTAGTAGTTGGTTGTCAGCGAGAGGAATCGAAGTCGTAGATTAGGTCGACATGACTCTTTACTTTGCGGTGAGGCTCGCGTTCGACATTACGACGTGTACTGTTAGTGTTGATGGGATGCTGTGATGTGAATGTGACTGCGATGTGAGTCTAGCTATTGAGTGAATGGAATCAAGAGAGATTTGCCCTATCTTCATCTCATGACTATGACATCCCTCCAGTTAAGTTCAATAAGTATTTAGGTACGTAGAAATAACTCTTTCAGACATACTATACTATAAACCTTACATATAAGTATGTAAGTAGTGCAAGAATGACATTATTTCTTATCGTATTTCACCAAGCTACTCATTATCACCAATATCATGAATAATTCCAAAGCAAAGGATTGCACTAAGAAGATAAAGAGCTATTTAGTAAAGTAAAAGTTGAAATCCATTTATATATGTAGTCTGATTCAGTTTAAGAGTTAAGTTAGGTACTATACAACAGATAGGTACATAAGTATGTATGAAATGTAGGATTGGTATGTTTAATGTCGAGTTGCCGTGACTATAGTGACTGCTGAGCTGAGGCTGATGACGATATGTATGATAGTAA
>JAQFYC010003097.1:0-22245 GCA_034694165.1 Tomocerus mixtus | reverse complement strand
GTCTTTGTAAATTATAGGGAAGTGTGACGGCAATGTCAGCATTTTACCCTTTAGACACTGTACGATCCAGATTGCAATGTGAGTTGACTCAAGTCGAATATCTGTACTTGCATTTTTATTAATAAATATAAGTTTACAAACAATTTCATAACCTGTACATGATTAAACGAATGATAAAAAATATTTTTACATTATAATAGTGGACGATAGCCAGGAAGCCAAAAATACGATTGTACTACTATTAGAACTGGCCAAAAGAGAAGGAATGTAAGAAAAATATTAAGAATGCAGCATTTTAAGTCGCAAAATGTGTATATTTTACATAACTTTTTTTATATGCATTTCTTAGTCCTACGCTATACCGAGGTCTTCTTCCAGTTCTGGAGAGTCTTTGCGTGTCAAATTTTGTATATTTTTACTCTTTTCACGGACTAAAGTCCTATCTGTCGGACAAAGTGTCACCATCGGCAATCCGGGACTTGTTTCTTGGTTCAGTTGCTGGAATTATTAACGTGTTGTCTACAACACCCCTTTGGGTAGTTAACACAAGGATAAAGATGCAAGGTGTACCTGGGGCGCACACTACTGTGAAATATCGAGGCCTAATCGGTAAATCTTATATGAAGAATCATTTACATCTTATAATGATATTGCAGATGTTGTGGTTTAACCTCAATTATTATCTTACTACATTTATTCTATGTAGATGGATTACTAAAAATTCATAAACGTGAAGGATTGGGTGCTCTCTGGGCTGGAACCTTGCCATCTTTAATGCTAGTCATTAACCCCGCATTGCAGTTTATGACTTACGAGTCAATCAAAAGACGACTCAGGGCAAGATACGGAGACAGAGAATTTTCAACTCTCATTTACTTTATGGTCGGAGCTGTTAGTAAGACAATTGCTACTGTTCTTACCTACCCTCTTCAAATTGTTCAAACAAAGCTGAGGGTAAATGTCCCATAATTCAAAGCTTCTCCGATATTTATATTTTATGAAGTTTTTTGAAATTCAACCTAAACTTAATTTTCATAATGTTGTTTCAGCATGGTCACAAAATGGAAGGTCTCCGTCAAAATGCATCAATGCTGGAAATCATTGAAGCAATCGTGGCAAGATCAGGACTCAAAGGTCTCTTTAAGGGGCTGGAGTCAAAAATCCTACAAACCGTGCTAACGTCTGCACTAATGTTTGCAATATATGAAAAAATTGCAGCTTTTGTTTTTCGTATAATGAGAATCAAGGGTAAAAAGTAATTTCCTCTTTTCAACCTTTTGATCAATAAATGTAATTATGTACGTAAATGGCAAAGATAAATGGTTCGTAAACAGCTAGGCATATATGAAAGAAAATCTTTACATGTATAAATTAAACCAAAGAATGTCTCGATGTTTTGATATTGTAGATATTTTATACAAGATCAAAAAGAATTGATTAAATAATACCTACTTAACTTTACCTGTCTAATAATATTCAATTTGCAATTAACTTATTTAAAAGAAATGCCGAATTCATGCTTTTGTCATACTTAATAATGAACCAAGGAAATCATTCGTGTATCTGCATACAATGTACAAACACACATATCTACAAATTTGTTCTAGTTATATTCATAAAATCTTATTAAAATCTTAAATGCTGATTAGATGTATAAAGTACAGGGATAATGTCATAATAATATTCTTTATAAGTAGTTATCTAATAAGCATAGGTATAAGGTACTATAATTAGCATAATTACAACAATGTTTTTAATAATACTTACAGTATTATACTAATGGCTACACGGACACAGTCATAATAAGAGACAATTAATGAAAGTAAATATATACGTACCATGTATCAACAACTAACTTGAGCACGCTTCTATAGGAAGATATTTGAAATACGTATTACAATAACATAAAACATAATGGTAATCTATAACTGCGAATATGCTATAGGTACTCTTTTCGGAGTTCTTTATTTCAATATTTCAATTACTGATGTCCAGTTCCAGTCTTTAGTTTTCAAGCAGAAGATCATCTCTTGGTTTCTTGATTCGCTTAGAAAGTATATACAGAACGGAGCCGGCAATAATTAAAACGGGTATGCCTAGACCCACTAATATGACAAGCATGACGATGAGGGAAGTGCGATCATCGGGAGGTGAACCGAACCCAGTCGTATATGACCTAGATAGATACAAACAAAGATTGAGTTTATAGTATTTATCACCGAAGACACAATTATTATTAAATTGGGCCAACTTAAAAAACTTACCAAGCGATGTGTTTGGTTTTGTTGTAAAATCCATCCTTCTCAGTTCCAAAACTGATATTTAAGGACTGGATAAGGTATTTATCCATTTCACTTCCGTAGTAGGCCCACATGAGAGTATCATTGAGACCTTCGATGGAAGATGATGCATTTGCAGGTGTCAGGTCATAGGAGACAGTGTCGATAGAATCGGGAATATCTCGGACATCCGATGTATAACATATTGGCCTCCATTGGAAAAATGACTGTTCCTGACTTTTCAAGATTGGTGTTCGTACACGATATATTTCAAAAACACCAGGGCTGTGTTCGTCATCCAAAGTCACAACCTTTTCGACTTTCATTGTCGCATTTTCATCCTCGTCTTCTCCTTGGACGAACGCATAAGTTAGACCGATGCGTGGCTTCTGTGGATAATTGAATTCATCCGTGAAGTTCAGCTGCACATTGTTAAAACTGATGTCCACTTGAGTACTATTTCCACTGTACAGCATGAAGGGAAGGAAATCGTTGTACTCGTCAGTGTTTTTCATTCGAACCTGCACAAATTATCTCGAAATTACAGACAAAATCCAAAATAGTTAACCGTAAAATTAATTACATCTATATCGTAAATACCCGAATTTCGAAAGATCCTCCTTTGCCCAAACCAAAAGTTTGATTCTTGTGCAAATATTTTGTTGAAATAAAAGTCATGCTTATTTGATCCGATGTAAGCACAGAATCATTTTGCCGTTCCCACTGAAATCCATCTGTATTATAAGAATACATTTCCGTTTGATTAGCTTGGTCCATCCTAGCTTTATCTGCAGCATCATTATACACCCACACCTACAGAAAAAGTTTCACACTTTGTTATTGCGAGAATTCTGTAATAGGAAAGGCAATACGTAAGGGTAGTACATAATACGTAATCAATAAATATTGTAGCCGTACTTTCAGAAGACTCCATCCAAATGAGTAATATGTTGATCTGGTAAACCTAACCGATACTTCATCTGAATCAGGAAGCACCAATTTTGCCCAATCCACTATTAACTGGCTGTCAAGAGAGGTCCGTGCCATCAACAAACTCGGCCGCCCAAGAAAACTCCAAACAAAATGCAAACTATCCGAGGAGCTGTCAGATCTGATGTGTATTACATTTATATATGTTAAGTTGTCACAGCCTGCTTTAAAATTGCATCCAGGGTTGATTGCAGTTGTGAACTATTTAGAAAATAATAATAAGATCACAAATTTTAAATAAAGAAATTGTACATAAATACATATTGGAATAAAAATATATTTATGTAGATAAAAAGTTACATTTCTTAGTTCTTCATGTTTTGATAAAACAGGAGAGAGACACAAGATAAGAAGACAAATGGAAGCCAATCCAATTTCTTTAATACATTTTGACACCATTGTCGTAGTTGATTATTTACGACTAATGCAATCGAGATCGGGCGATCGGGCCTCTAGGAGCTCAATGGCAAAGACGAATTCGCTCTATCTGTAATAAAAAAAAGTATTTTTAACACCATATTTACTCAGGATGTTTACATCTCAAATTCTAGGAACCTTTAGGGACTTAGGACAAGTCTACATAAACATAAAAACATCGCATTACTAATTACCTCGTGCCTGCACTGCAGTATTTATATTCCTATGAAATAACATTTGGACTTATCCTTTAGTGTGGGAATGTAAACTGTAGAGCAAAGTCCAGTCCACAGCAAAACAAATGACTCATACTCATGTTATACTCACATAAATAAATATGTTTTTAAATTACTATTGTATACACAATAGATAGAAACTCTACTTAACTGACTGGTCTTAAAGATAAAGTGATTCTTGTACTATGTCTATGTCCATCCAAATTATACTTACATATAAATAATAGTCTCTCCTTTGCATAGAAAATTATCTCAGTAAAGTAATATTTTGATGAGATTAATTAAATCGATGAATAAGTATGCGTAAAATGGTTTATTTACCTGAATCCAAAAGGTAAACACAACTTGGAAGATAATTTATTTCGATATTTTATCCTTAGTTGATAGTTAACTCCTTCGCAGAACCTTTAGCGAAGTCACTTGATGCACCCGCCCATTGTAAACTAGATTAAAATATTTACTTTCTCATCGCTCTGTCTCATTAAGTAGTTCTTTACTATCTTACTACATGAACCTGTCTGTACTAACATTAATGAGGATATCAATGACTGATATCGATGTTTGTAAACTTATTATCCCCTTTAGTAAAATGTTACTTTCTACAGTTTCTACGTACTTGGTGTACGTAATACGAGTACATACAACCTGTTATGTATATACGTATAGGAATAGGCATTACATATACACACAAACTAATAAGCTATATACATGGATGAGTTTAGTATTTGCGTAATGTAAAGGTAGGGTTACATTTTACATTACATAACAGAATGGGGAAAGTTGTTTTTTGCTTTCTCCGACTTTCACCCACGACTCACAATCAGAGAATGTGCAAGACGGCGGTAGCACTTTAATTTGGATCAACGTGGAGTAGAGATTAGAGATACTCTACAAACTACAGGCTCACTTTACCATATAAAACTGAATCACTATCACACAAGTACAGAAAAACTTTCTTTAACACATAATAGGTATGTATTCGTTGGAAGTTCTTACAAAATATGTTCAGTTTTTGTTCTTATCTATCTTTGCAATTTATCTTGATTGTCCGTTCATTTAGCACCACTCAGTTCTACGGTAATTAATTATTATTAATTTGTTTCAATTAAGTTACACGCCGATTCTGAAAAACAGAAGCAAAGGAAAAGTCAATTGTGATCTTTTTGGTTCTGCTGGTGCTAATTGCTAATCCATTTTTTTGGTAAGTTTGAATCATTTATTTTACAGCATCCAACCAAATGTTTTAAAAATAGAATAAAAAATTGGATCTTTTATGTACAATACAAAGTATGAGGTATTTAATTTTTTACAGGTATACATTTTTGCTTCCCGATCCTGTTACCTGCTGTCCTTGGCTGCTGCTGATAAAAAAGAAATCTGTGATAATGACCGACGAAGTGGTTAATCCATTTAGGGAAAAATATCCTCCAGAAATTAGGGAATGGTGGGAGAAAACTTTGAAATGTCCACAATTAATTGTCGCCCCTATGGTTGATGTAAGTCTTAATTTAATTTTGTATGGGTGATACGAAAATAATAGGTGACCAATTCAATTCTCAGCGTTAATAATGTCAATTTGTCAACGAAAGTAGATATAGTATATAATTAATTGGAGTAAATCATTTAATTAAATTGTGTTTTTTTGTTTCAGGCGTCAGAACTGGCTTGGCGAATGCTCTCCAGAAGGTGGGTTGCTTAAGTTATATTTAGTTTGATGTTCTTTCAGATGCTAGTCAAGTCACTAGTGTCCCAGATCATAGATTATGAAAATGTTTCGCTTTATCACTTTATAAAACAATACAATTTAACATATAAATATGTTACTCTCTGTATAGTTGATAGTAGCGAATGATAATATAATTTTTCCTGATTTTGTTACAGATACAATGCCCAACTTTGTTTTACGCCTATGTTTCACAGTAAGCACGTATTTTATTTCATAAAATATTATTATATAGTGATTACGTAATTACGATGGATGTATAAATGTTCTATAAAAATATTTCAAACACAGGTAGAATATTTACCGAAGAGATTAAGTACAGAACCGATAGTTTGTATAAAGAAGTATGTCCAGAAGATAGACCATTAATTGTTCAGGTAAGCTCAACTTGGATTTGGCTTGTGTTTACTTCTCTTGGGCAAATAAACAATTGCAATTGTGTCGTGTCATATTACACTTGTAATTAAAGAACAGTTATATGGAATTTTTGGATTTTCTTGCAGTTTTGCGGTAATGATGCCGATGTGCTAGTTAAAGCGGCTGAATTAGCAAAACCTTACTGTGATGGCATTGACTTAAATTTGGGATGTCCTCAAGCGATTGCAAAGAAGGGTCATTATGGCGCATTTTTAATGGAAGAATGGGATAGAATATCGGGAATCGGTAAGTGTACCCACAATTGAATTTAAGTTAGTAAGGATTAGGATTAGATGATTAGATTGAAAATTAAATCATTTTTGTTTAACTTACAGTGAAAAGAATACGCGAGGATGTTAAAGTGCCGGTTAGTTGCAAAATAAGAGTCTTCACGGATATCAATAAGACAGTTGAATATGCGAAAATGCTTGAACGGGCGGGGTGCTTTATGTTAACTGTTCACGGAAGGACTTTAGTACAAAAGGGACCCAACACTGGTATTGCCAGTTGGGAGCATATCAAAGCTGTGAGGTAAGTCGTCCTTTGTCTACTTTATGAAATATAATTTGCGGTTGTTGTTAATTCGTAATCTTGTTTTCACCAGGAATGCCGTATCCATTCCCGTCGTGGCCAATGGAAATATTCAGTATTTAGAAGACGCTAAGAGATGTATTCGGGAAACCGGTGTTGAAGGTGTGATGAGTGCGGAAGGAAATCTTCATAATCCAAAGATATTTGCTGGAGAAAATCCTCCAGTTTGGGAGATGGGTTTAGAATACATTGAACTCGTGAAAAAATATCCCTGCCCCTTAGGGTTTACAAGGGGTCACCTGTTTAAGCTTTACAATCATATGTAAGTGTTTTTCTGAACAAAATACGCTTTTATTTAAATCTATCATGCAGAGTACATCTACTTTATAATCCTATAACTAAACCATTTCTTGTACTCTTATCTTTTAGATTGTCATTACCGGAGAATTACGATTTACGCCAAAAGCTTGCTAAAGCATATCACATTGATATTTTTCTAGACGTATGTCTTTCTTTAAAAGCTCGGTATGAACCTTATGTAAAAGGAGAAATGAAATGGGTTCCTCCAGAAGATAATATAGAGATCCAGAAACTTCGCTTTCCTCCCTACATTTGCCAGCCCTATGTGAGACCGCCACAAAAGCCTCAAAAGGATACTGTTGACGATCATCCAAAGTTGCTGTTATCAATGAATCCAGAAGAAGATATGGAGACAGGTACCACAACCACAACAACTCCTAGCCCCAATCCAAACCATATTTCAAAAAAGCAGTTGAAACGCATTCAACGGAAACCAAATAAAAAGTGGGGTGCTGACAGAGTCCCTTTGCCTTTATGCTCTGCCTGCGTAAATCCTGTAGGTCAAAAATGCACTTACACACTTTGCAGAAAATGTTGCAATGAAAAATGCTATACTGAAAATCTAGATTGTATAGGTCACAAAACTCTAATTAAAACCAATAGAGAAAGAGCTAAATTGTATGATCTAGATCAGTTGAATAATTCTAAAGCTAACAATGACACAATTGCTGATACAAGTGCCTAGTAATATAGTTACTTAAGTTTTAAAATTCTATAATTGTTGCCGACAATATCAACTGTCCTTTTTATTTTATTGTCTTTACAATTAAAATTAAATAACTTAAGGATTTAATTTTACTGTAAATTTTTATTTTATAGTGCTTACTGACTCTTTGATGACATTTCTCGAGGTGACACCTGGAAATAAAGATAAAACTTGACAAATATTTACATTTACGTCCCGTGCATTTCATACTAATATTTTCCTTCGGTAAAAATAATGTCGCGATATTTATTTACAATAATAACAAAATGCAATTAAATCCATATTTAATTTATAAATCTCTCAAATTAGCAAAATTTTAAGTTAAACTGTGTGAACTAATACATAACTGTGATGTATGTACAAAAACATCAATATTGGTTCGTAAGCTCATAAAAATGGTCTTGAAGGCTAAAATATATTTTGTCATATATGGAAGATCAATATTATTAATTCTATGTAATGTTTTTATGTGTTTAACGAATTCATATCTTTATACTCATTTGTAAATGTAACATTTCTCCGCATACATTTTTCGGATTAATAACCTAATAATCTTGGGAGTTGCAAAAATTAGGATACACTGCGTATGTAGATCTTCCAATCCTAATCCAGCATTCTGGAAGAAGATTACTTTAGTACACCACGCTCCTAAATTCTAGTATTCTTCCAAATCCATGGAAGAATCTGTTAAAGCGCCAGGCGCCACCAGAACTTCAAACGCTTTGAGACGCGTCGGTCGAGCCGAGCAGACCTGCTGAGCTGAAGATTATAATGTTGTAGTAGCCTTCAGAGTTTAGTTACAACAGGAGGAGATCAGCCGCTATAGAGTGTTTAGATAGAATTCAATTCCAGTATCTGTATCTCTGTTGTTTTTGATATACTATATTATATAATATAACTATATATTTGTGCGGTACATATTCATTAGATCAGATCTGTGTATCTGAGTAACAGAGACGGTTAAATAAACGACTACCTATATTTACATCATTTACATTACATTTACACTTGCATAAGTTACGTACATAAATATTACCGTCTCCAAAATCATTTAAAACTAAACTATTTTGAAGTTAATACATAATTTCTATTTAGTTACAACTTTTATTAAGGAGCTAACACTAGTAGACTTATTTAGGCTACAAAATTTAGCGAATCTAGAAATATATCGTAGGAGTAGTATTTCTTTTAATTTCTGTTGTAAATATATATAGCTGTTCCTTTTATTTCGGCTTTCGAGTGAGTTTACCATTTACTGGATTTTAATTCGTATCTATTATGGACAACGATATTGCTAATGATATTACTGCTTTGGTAAGTTTACTTATATAGTAATTAAGTTGACAACAATTAATTACTGTCATATAACACCTGAGGCTGATCCAGTTTAAAAATTTGGATAATAAAATGGAAAAGGGTCTATGTAATTTGTATTGATGTTTGCAGGAAATTGACCAGATGTGTCCAGTTTGCTCGAAAAAGGCTGATAAATGTTGTGCTGCTTGTCGAATTGTGTCTTACTGCTCAGTAGAACATCAAAAGGCTCATTGGAAAACTCATAAAAGTGATTGCTGCCCCATCATTGGTAAAAAAATACTTCTACTTACTTAATGTATTCTACCAATTTAATTCTGCCTTCTACTTTTATGACTTAGATAATATTTATTTATGGGTGAGTATCTTCAAAATGTTTATATAGTATCTGTTTAAGTGGGTAGTTGCCTATTTAGTAGGTACTTGTAGTACTTACCAAATGTTCTTCATTACATTTATTATTTTCTTTACAGTTAAGCAAAATGAAATTTTTGGAAGATACTTGGTTGCGGCTCGTGATTTTAAAGCTGGATCTGTCATTATCGACGAAGCTCCGACTTTGTATGGTCCAGATGGATGTGAGCTTGAGGGATATGAATATCCGCTGTGCCTCAGTTGCTGCGTAATCATGAATGACGATAATGAACATAGTCGTTGTTCTAAATGCCAATGGCCCGTCTGTAGCATAGAGTGCGAGAGAGTATGTTAATTAAAATGCAAAAATCTAAAAATACATGTGCTAATTATAAGTTAAGCTGCGTGCTAAAGTGTTCTTTGATGGCCTTTAAGGCATTTGTTTAATTATTGTTAATTAATTGAAGTAATTGTTCATTAGGTGACTGCTCACGTTGAAAATGAATGCAAGTTGTTTCAAGAGCTGCAAATCAAGTTTCCTCCAAACCTTCCCATTCAGGCATGCTACAAGGGAATCCAAATAGTTCGTGGTCTACTACTGAAAGATAAAGATCCTAAAATTTGGGAACAAATTATGAGATTACAAGATCATTCTGAATTAGAGGGTACAAGTCGTCTTTCACCTAATCTTAATAAGTTTAAAACGGACCTTGGTGTACCACACACGCTTGGAACGGACCAAGAATGGAAAAAATTGTTGGGCATTATTAATATCAACAGTTTCTCTTTTATGATGAAATGTGAAACTGAAGACAGAAGTCCTTCGTAAGTGAATGAATACAATATAATTACACAATTATTTAATATACTAAAATATTTCACCTTACCTATATGTATTATATGATAATTAAAATTTACGGCGTGTGTAAAATGTTTGTGCAGGTTTGGCGAGTTTGTTTACATAAGAACAAGTCTAATCAGTCATTCCTGTGCTCCAAATGCAAATTGGGCCATAGGGTGTTCAACGGATTTTCTTATGAAAATCAGGGCAACCATTGATATCAAGAAAGGAGAAATGATAAGTGTTCCATACACTTATGACAATACAACTGTTGGAACCCATGGAAGGATTTTACAACAGGTTTCTTTCCATTGTAAATGCATTCGCTGCCTAGATCCCACCGAATTGGGTAAGCGAAATCGAATTAAATAAACACACTAAAACATTTCTCATCACCTATAATTGCTAAAATGAAATTCTTCGAATTTTCAGGGACCTACAATTCTGCCATAAAATGTTACAAATGCAATTCTGGTTTTATATTACCTATTGACCCCGTGGATCTCAAATCCGATTGGACATGCAACAATTGTAGTGATATTTTCCCTGGATCCCTGGTCATTCTCTTCGTAGAGTCTCTTTTGGACGAAGTCGAAAGTTGTGATACAGTAGAAGAATTAGAAAAGTTTATTGGAGACCATCAGGACAAAACTTTGCATCCTAATCATTGGGTCCTTAACACAGCATCAACAACAGTTATTTCTAAGCAAATCCACAATCTTGATGAACACAATGCAGAACAATTGGAACGCTTGCTGTGGCACTGCACTCATTTTCTCCAGGTTCAGGATGTCCTTGCTCCAGGATATTCTTTATCCAGAGGTAATATAATTATATTAATTTCATGATACTGTAAGCAGTTCCCTATTTGTCCTGTATTTTTGTGTTTACTTTGAATTATTTAATTTTCAGCATATTTGCTTCGCCATATATCAAGAATTTTGCTACAGCAAGCTGAAAATGGTATCAGAGATGGAACATTAGTAGAGCGATCGAAAATAATTGAAGAAATGAAAAAGATCTATAGTTACCAAAAGGAAGCGTTTGAGTTTTGGGGAGAAGATCCTTCTTACCGACCTCTTAACGAAAAGTACGGACCTGAAGCACGCGAAATAATAGATGACATGAAACATGTAAGGACTAAGTACCTGGCTGGTATTGAACTGTAATTTTTTCAAAGGGAGATTTGATCTGATATGGAAAACGTATTTTAAATGTAGTTTAAATTTTATCTATAAAGTAAAGGACATTCAAAAAATATATGGCTCATTTTAGGTACATTTATACGAAAAATCTAATGATAAGTACTATATATTACTACTAAACATGCTGATAAGACAATTTTACACAACTGGCTTTCTAAAACTGTCTTGAGAAGAAACAGATTTGTATCTATAAAAATAAATAAGACTAAAATATAAAATAAAATGTAAAAATATTATGTCAGTCTTCTTCTAACTATAACTGTTATAAAATGTAATGATGAATTTGTATGCAATATAATATAGGCTAACAATTTGTCAAATGTGATGCTTTCTTATGGAATTCGTAATAAAATTCGTATTTCATACCCTGATCATTGTTTGCAAACTTTAGTAGAGTTTATTTAGAGATGACACACAAAATATGAAGTAAAAAATAGTTAACCAGAGTAGAGTCCTGTATTATACAATCAGTCCTTCAAAAAATACCGTATAATAAAGCTAGAGGTATGTCCGGCATACTTTCAATTCAAGGTACCCCCTCTTCTCTTTTGTGTACTTATGTACAGGACATTATTCCCACGGATAAATGTATCCCCATACTTATTCTTCAATTGCCCGTTCACATACTCTTCGGTCTGCTCAAGGGCAATATTCATGTAACCATCCAAACACACCAGTACTCCTAAATACACAATTAAATTAACTACATTAAATAATTACATTTTTAATGATTATCATATCATCATCATTCGATTAAGGTGGCTCGATCGATAATCTGGTAAAATATTCCTAAAATACCAGGACCTACAAAATAATGTTTTATTATTGCGATCTTACCTCTGTAATCCGTTCCATTGTTAAGTTTTACTACCACAGGACGACCTAAAATCCCAAAATAGTTTTATAATTAATTTCTTTGAACTTTGATAAATGGTCAAATTTACTTGAACATTTAATTACAAATTATAGTGTATTTCTGGTTATACACTTTTGTAATTAATATTATAGTTTAGTGTATTTAATACATTTGGTTTTTTGTATACATATAATATTTATGCTGAAATTCTGACACGGACGCACTGACATTACGTTTAGAGATAGTTTAGAGATTAATTTAGAAATAGTAGAAATTCGATTTCTTTACCTTTGATCGACTCCAGATATTCTTGCAACTTCTCTTTACGGCTCATAGCTGTTAATTTTAAAAGTAATTTATCCAATAGTTTTTGGAAATATCTTTATAATAAATAGATTTGGGAAAGATTTTTCGCTTTTAGAAAACTTGGACTCCGGCATTCAACTCAAAATGCGTACTCTTTGAATTAGGCAACATGTCGCGGTGAATGAATGCTCGTGCTAGTTATAGTTTGATCTTGATGGTATTTGATATTCTTGATGTAATTCCATATTCATATTTTTCAGTCAAAATTCCCTTTGAATTCGGAAATTGCTAATAAAATGTATTTATTTCTTATTATCGACAAAATAACATGGCACAAATATAAGCCTTGATTATTTAGTATTTATATTTAAAATATTTCTGCAAAAATATAATGCTGAAATTACTGAAACTGAATTGTTAAAAATTATTTAAATTAATTTATTATAATTAGTTTATGAAAGGGAGTCAGCAGCTAAAATTGCGATTTTGATGCTTATATTCCAAATTCCAATCTATATTTTATGGATTGTCAAATTCGAATTTTTTATCTTAGAACTTCAAGATTGAAAATTATTTTGATGTATTTATGTTTCTTTCGAAAGTTAAAAAATACAAAAAAATACTTAACTATTACCCAATCATTGCTAAAAATTATTATTTCACAATTCCTTGCAATTTTTAATTTTTTGTAAATTATTATTTATTTGAAAGTAACAATTATTGCAAGCTAAAAAAGCTTTTTAAACAATATGAGTATTTTTCCTTAATTTCAAGCGCCTAATAATTGCAATACTGATAATCTACTAATAATTACAATTTTATTTCAACTCAATTTACAAAATTGCAATAAATGAATTTTTACACGAATCCATATATTTATTTATTTTATTATATTTTGTCATGTGTGCAAATCAGGACTGAAATGGATATAATATACATGCAAGGCCCTGATTTGGAATTATATTACACAATAATTCTAAAAGAATTAGCTATTTATTTTTACGATTGATTATTTTAATGCAGCATCTGAGGCAGAAATAACATATTTCCAATTGACTAACGAAAGAAAACCCGACAAAAAGTCCAAGTATTCCTCCAAATTCGGCTGAAAAAAATAAATAGCCTTGAGATTAACTCACACGTTACATTCTCCTTAGTTTTAATTATGTCTACAATGAAAATAATTTTACGAGTTTAACCCATTAAATCGCTGACGTCGTAGCTTAATTGCCGAACTCGTGAGTAAACTGAATCAGAGCCGAAATAAACGTGCACAATGGAAACCCCATCTTTACTCCTGGAATTAAATATTATTAATTACCCTTTAACATGAAAATCAATATTATCCCGGTACTACATTTTTGGCATTAAATATTGTGATTTAGAAATTAATGTGACTAGCCAAGACGCATTGACGCCCTTCTTTTTCCATGTATCTGAATCTGAACCTGCAATGGGTGTTGCAGAAAGGGACATGGAATACCGAATTTGGGTACATGACGGAAGGCAATCCTTGCATAGGGCATGTAATCCATAAATAGAAGTTTTCCCTTTAAATAATATTATAGAAAAACTAGTAAATAATTATTATATAAATATTGTATTTTAATTGTAGAGCTAATTCAATATTTCTCTTACTTTGAACCCAATTAACACATTCATTTCTTTCATCAGTACATATCTTCTGGTCTTGACCAAGGGTTCCTGGGTTCAAAAATAAACATTAATGGCAAACTGGATCTTTTGGTGACACTATTTCAGCCTACACATAATTATAGAGAAGGTTTTTCCCGTTCCTATAATTCCTTGCAAAATTCTGCCACAGAAATTTTCTTATAGCTTACTATTCATAAAATATGTTGTAATTATGGCTTTGTTGACAGATTAATTTCAGTTTTCAGAATAAAATCCTTGAAGAAGGAAATGCTTGAAATAAATAAATAACAAAATGAGGGAAATAAATTGAATTGATAAATTGAATTAATTAAAACTCTTCGAGCTATGTATTTATTAGAATTTTTCAATTGAAAAATAAATTAAATTTTTTAAAAATCATTGATCTAGTTCTTTCAAGAATTGAGGTAGAAATATTTCTTTAATTTCATGGAAAAGTTGGGTTGGCCTGGCCTATAGGCCATGATATTATTTTTTGCGAATTTTTCGGAAACATCGAAAAAGCCACAAAGAGTTTGCCAAATATCATTTTTTGACAAAATAGTAACAGCACAATAATTGGGTTGGAATTCTAGTAAACTTAATAAACATATTTATATACTATTGACAAAGATGAAAATTTGAACATTTACTGAATCCTAATTTATTATAATATATAAACTTACGTTGCATGGTATATCCTACACACCCACAGGTAATTAAAGTTTGATTCGCAATACATTCTTGCTGGCAATTACTAAGTGTGTAGTAATTGAAATAGGCAAGCTGAAACTCATTGCTGAAATAGCAGTGTCTGCTATTAATGGGCACAGCATAAAGATTTGCATCCACCATGATTAGCTCGGGGTGTACTTCGACAAATGTTTCCGAATCAGGAACTATTCCCTTGCCAAAACCTTTAACTAAAGGGTAGTCAATTGGGGAGCCTGCAACCAACTATGATGTAAACCGAAAACAAAATAGTATTAACTGCAAAAGCAAATATATCAAGCAATTAACATTGTTTAATTCGACAAGGGAATTTAGGAAAATACAATGACAACTCTTGAAAATCGGCAATGACCAAAAATTATCAAATCAATCCGAGTTGGTCAATTCGAGTCACATTAAAATTTAACTTTATAATAATCTATTTTCTAACTCGATTGTTTAATAATCCATTTACTTAATATATCAATACATTTTCCTTGTTTTATTTTATTGTTCATATATCTATAATATACATTTATCTGTTAAAGCGTGTACACATTATATTAATTTACTTTAAATCCCTGGGAATCGTAAGATGCACAAAAATATTCCTCCACTTCTGGGTCGACAAGAAAAGAAAGAGCAGATTTGATTCCAGCTTTCCTTTGGTGTTTCGGAACAGATTCATTTCTGGTTGCCAATATATTTCTGTCAATATTCCATCCACTCCATTTATCAAGCCATGCTTTATATCTTCCATGGCTATGACTCTGATCTCGAGTTTTGCCTCTATTAATGTATTCAATTCAATACCCTCATATCGTCCCTGTCAAAATTGTGGAATATTCTAAAACTGCCTCAGTAGCACAGGTGGATTACTACTTAATTTTTTTAACCACATTTCATTTTGTAGCACTTTCAGTTTACATTAGACCATATTTCACATTGAGACAGTTTGAGGGTGGGATCATATCACATTAATTTTGGCAGGTACGATAATATTAATTATTTTCCTTTTTTAGATCGAAAATATTATCGCCTATATATCCATATCAGCCAAGACACGATTTTAAATAAATGTTAAATCGTTTTTACCAAAATAAGCGAAGATAATAAAATTTTAATTTGTCTGTACCGAAATTATATAATAATATTATATATAATATCGTGTATTGGCTGACTTCGATATATAAGCGAAGATATCATATATTAGGAAACGGAATTACGCTTTCTTTGAGAGCAATTCCAGAGGCATCCCATTAAATATACAACAGTATCCCAAATCGGTTAATATTGGCTTGAATAATTGTGCACAGTCTCTTACTTGCATCCTCCATGTACACAATTTGATCATTTCGCTGCAGTTTTGCATGGCCTAAAATAAGAAGCAATTACATGTACCTAAGTAAGATAAAAAGTACAAGTACGCCTACAAAAGAATTTTAGCAATAACTTTATGTCAATGGAAATTAGAATTATTATATGCTTTTTACTATTATGAGTATTGAGTATCTAGTATATCTACCTAAAGCGATTTTATTTTCTAATTTCAAAAGTCAATGCTTTTTTAATTAAAAAAGTCTTAAGTATAAAAATGATACAAGACAATAACTATATTATGCTGCTACTGAAATGTAAGTGCTGCTTATGTATAGAATTATTTACAAGTTTTGGATTTCTTACTGCGTCAACCATTTTTGAAGCCTTTGAACTTAACTCATCTCTTTTAACTGAGAGAAGTCTCTCTCCGCGTAATGGAATATTTTCTATATCAAAGCCGAAATGTGAGCTGAATGTTGAGCAACCATCACAAATTGATTTCAGGAACATTAATGCCTCTAATGTATAGTTCGCCTCAACAGATCCAATAGGCGCTGCAAAATATTCCCTACCAAAATGATTTATTATATAGTAGACAAGCCGAGATTAGATATAGACTTATAGATATACCTACCCACCTTTATCGAAAATTACACTTTCACTTACTCTTGTATTTTAAGATACTCGGATTTCCGAATGTTGTTAACATTGCAGATGGTGACTGCGGGGAAAGGTATGTGGTCCAGTGCGATTTCAAATGGCTGGAAAGATATCAAGATGGGATCTGCTACGTATTTCAAGTAAACGTTCGTCGACCATACAATCGCAAAAATAAACATTAGAAAAAGTGAAATGATCCAAAATAATCTAATTCAGAAACAGTAAAAGAAATATGACAGTACATTACATGGTTAGATAGTCTATACTAAAGTATATTGTAATTTCCATGTCTTATTGGTTTAAATAGCTATTTTACGGTCATTATAATATAACCTTAATATGTTGTAATGTATTACTATTTATTAATACCTGTGACATATATGAGCATCAATTTCGCCCACGTATTTCAGTCCATCCCACGTTGAATTTCGAAAAAAGTCGAGCAAAATGTTGTCTTGTGATGGCTTCCAATTAAGAAGCTGTTTTAATTTATGAGCAGTTTTGCTTCTGGATTTATTCCTAGTGGTCTTAAATATTGTTTGATTCTTTCCTTTATTAGACAACATTTCTGTGTCTTTTGAGAAATAATTTCTAAGAAGTTTGAAGTATTTGAAGCTTATTTTTTTATATTGATGATGTAATAATTATATGATTTACTTTCTTCCTTTAGAGATTTTATTTCAAGTTGTAAAAATGGTAAAATGGGACTGAAGTATTGATGTAACAGTGGAAAGCCATAAGTCATACATTTTATGTTATAGTTATAATTTCTATACATTAAATGCTGGGCCTTTTTAATTTTTTAGTATGTCTGAAGCTGAAGCTGAAGTATGAAGATATACACTTTAATGTTTGGACTTTTGGCCTAGTTTCTATCGACTAAAACAATTATTTGCTATTGCTTAAATATATAATCGAGCAACTAAAGACAAACTTTTAACTTTTAACTCCCATGCAACATATTATACAAACTATTTGTAAGTAATAGTGTATAGAATATGCACAAAATGAGTCTAGATAAACTATTACTAAGTTTATTATAATTGCCTGTGCCACTGTACCTAATAGTACGCTAATTTCAATGTATGCATAATAATGTCAAATCTTAAAACTATTCAAAACTGGGCTATAATTATATGAATTAGCAATTTTTTAGTAATATCTTTTATTTCAATTGCACTGTAAGTGGTGGGGTGAATTTATATACATTTTTCATGAATTATAAGTAGCTACAATTATAGTGATACAATGATTAACTACGTTTTAGTAACTATTTCTCAGAAACAGTGGTCACTGCCATGTTTAAGATTATAATATGGTACATATGTTTGTGAAATTCAAGATTTCTGCACAATTTGGGTACAAGTAGTCCACATAGGTATATACTTTGAAATATTCAAAGTGATCATGTCTGGTTGCCTGCCCTCCAAGCGGGAATTTCCCAAAGTAATTTAATTCCGAAATGGTAGACTATTTCCAAGAGGCTAACAAAGCTGAAGCCGAGGAACAGTCCAAGAATTCCCCCAAAATTAGCTACACACATTTTGACATTTAATTTTAAATTATTCAATGCTTTCAATTTAAAATTTTCAAAATTTTTATGTAGAAGTACAGACGTAAATGATTGTACATTAGTATACAAAACAAATATTTTAAATAAAGATGCTCTACCTAGGAAATCGCTGCCATCGAATAGTAGTTGTCGAACCCGTGAGTACACAGAATCGGTTCCAAAGAAAACGTGTACCACTGAGACATTTTTGCTAGCCCTATTTGTTTCCAAAGATGAATTATTTATTAATATTTCACTTGAAAAGTTGACAGTTTATTTAACGTTATTAAAGTTATAGTGACTTACCAACTAGCTAAATCTTTTCCGTGTTTTTTCCAAATGCCTGGTGACGATATAGGTAGGGCTGATATAGACATATCGTACCTTATTTGTGTACATCCTGGCAGACAATGTTTGCAAAGATGTTTCAGGCCAAACACTGTCACTTTTGCTAAATAAAGAAGATATTTATCATGATAGGAAGATCGTTAACTGAAAGATATAATTATTTTGAATACTACATATTCCAGTATTTCACTATGATAAAAATTGTAACAAGAATCTGCATAATATAATGCATTTAGGTTAAATATACTATTTATGTATTAGAAATTAGAAAAGGTTCTTGTCTGTCCCACAATATTCTTGTAACGAAAATCTTAAGTCTTTTGCTTGGCAGTGCGATAAAAAGATAAATTGATTGTATATTTTAATTTTTGACCTTACTATGCACTCTGTGGACGCATTCATATTCTTCCTCAAAGCAAATCTTCATAGAAGTATTCCCTAAAACATACAAAGCATCATGATTGCCAAATTTCTATATAATATGCTTTAATAACGATACCATAGTGCATATTTGTAAGTGATTTATAATGTAGCTTACTTGGCATATTGTATGCTGCACATTTACATTCGTCAAATGTTAGATGCGAAATGCACTCTTGATGACAATTCTTGATTGTGTAGAAATTGTAGTATGTCAACTTGTATTCGTTGTTAAAATAGCAGTGTCTGCTTTCAACGGACAAGTGATAAATGTTAGGATCCACCATGGTCAACTCTGGGCGAACATCAACAAAAGTTTCCGTATCGGGGAGTATTCCCTTTCCAAAGTCCTTCACCAAGGGATAGTCGATTGGCGAATCTGTGACCACCTGCCATTCACGTTATAATTAGTTAATGCTTAAATAAAAATGCATAAAAATGGTAATAAAACCAGTTTGCCAATATCAACATTATTCATAAATTAATTGTGCCAAAAAAGTTCTAAAAAAGTAAAAAATGTGTAACCAGAAATCCTTGAGAACTGTAAGATGCACAGAAATAATCATCGAGTTCTGGATTCAGGAGAACAGTGAGAGCAGCTTTCGTCCCAGCTTTTCTCTGATGTTTTGGAGGGCCAATTATATGCTTCGTTTCCAATATATTTCTGTCAATGTTCCATTTTTCCCACTTCTTCAGTGCAGATTCGCTGATATTATGCTTACGAAAGTCGCTTCTAAAATTTAATCATTTAGTGATTTAATTGTTAATATAACTTTAATTCGGTCATTAATAAAATATGCTAAATATGCAATATTTGCCAAAAAATATTATTTTTCATTTATTATATGATAATTATTCATGCCATATTAAGATAGCATTTGTAGTGGGTCCAATTTTCATCCATTAATGTTTCTCATTTCCCCACATTGCAATGTTTAAGCCCTCTGTTATACATCCTGCACTGTATTGCTATATTACCGTAAATGCTATGTTAAAAGACAGATCCATGTAAACTATTGGGAACGCCAAAAATATTGTAAACGCCACCTCCCTGGGAGAAAGTTCACCCCGTTCACCCCTTTGCGTTTTTGGCCTAACCTAATCTAACACTCTAACACAATCGAGTCAGGGGGTGAGCAGGGTGAACGTTCTCCCAGGGAGGTGAAGTTTAATAAGCCCCCTTTGGGCATTCTAATAAATGTCGGGGTAAATTCAGCACTTTCTCCAACTTTCTCTCACTAAAATTGGGGGCCCGCCACAACACCGCTCCACAGGGATCGCTGTCACTGATTAGGCCGGGGTCCTTTAATAAAGCATTGTAATGTAACACCAATAATGAGAAAAAATTGCTTACATATCCTTGGCCAGAAGCTGTAACGGCATGCTGTTAAATACACAGCAGTAACCAAAATCAGTAAAAATTCTGTGAAACAAACTTTTACACTCAGTTGGGTTGTTCCTCCAAGTACAGTGTATAATCATGTCTTCACAGCTTTGAAGAGCCTATTAGAATAATCATTAAGTATAATTTTACTAAATTCGCATGCTCCTAAATATAAAGAAAAAGTATGTTGTTTGTACATAATAAATATTATTATTAGAAAAGTAATTTAATTCGTGTATTTTCTTACTGGTTCAACAATATCTGAAGCGTTCTGGGAAATGAAATTTCTGCCAACATTGACAAACTTTTTCCCATCCTCAGATTTAATTTCTTCTTTGTCAAAACCGTGTTGTGTGCTGAAGGTTGAGGCACTATCGCAAATTGATTTGAGGTAGTTTAAGGCTTCTAAAGTAAAGTTTGCCTCATCTGATCCCTCAGGCGCACTGCGATATCTCCTACTCATTAGAAAATTCATTTGATGTTTATTATGAATACGTACAAATACATATCTATAAAATATATACGGTAATTACTGATCTATTTTCTGAAATTCTGATTTTCGGATGTTGTTAATATTGCAGAAGGTGACAGCCGGGAATGGTATTTGGTTCAATCCGATCTCAAATGGTTGAAAGGACACCATAACAGGATTGGCTACGTATTTTAAGTAAGTATTAAGAATCCATATTCCTGCTGTACAGGCTAAGCAGATCACGGCGATGGTCCAAAATATCCTGCAAAAATTATTAAAATAATTTAACTTCAAATTTTCAAAAAATATTTACATAAAATCCAATAGATAGTATACCAAATAAATATTTAGCGTAATTACCTTTCAAAAGTATGGACTTCTTGTCGACCAATGTACTTAAGGCCATGTAGGGTCGATTCGCGAAAAAATTGCATCCAAAGATGATCTTTTGCAGGCTTCCAATTATAAAGTTTCTTCGCTTTACTTTGTTTTTTGGGGAGAAGATTGTGTAACCCTTTTCCAGGGAAAAAATTTGGGTTGACATTAATTTTTGATATCTTCAGCTCATCTGCGTTCCAGTACATTGTAAATATCTGTGGAAAATTCCACTTTCCACTGGTACAAAATATAAATTAGTACGCACTTAATATCTTGTAACTTAATGGATATTTTAAAATATCTGTCCTACGCTTCAGGTCGCATCATTTTGCATAAGACATACTTTGAAGGAAAAAGCTAAAGTTTTTTAAAGTTAGGCACTTATACTAAATTCCTATGTGTACTAGCATACATGTGCTATATATGCCCTAGAAGCATAAATTATATTCCAAGAATTCCTATACGTAGGTGTTATATGAGGCGTGTTTAAAAAGGCAAGTTAAATAAGAGGATATTGTTTCGTTGATATATGATTTTTACAAGGCTAAAATTTAGTCGTTTTGTATATATTTATTATTCATGAAAGTATTGTTTGGTTATTAGAGTTTTGACGCGTGTCATATAGTTTACTTTACACAGTGTTCCTATTTGTTTAAGGTTGCTATAAAACGAAAATGTAAAAACATTCAGTTAAGTCCATTATATCCTATAATGTACGTACTACATACATAGGTTATAATAAACCGGTGCAAACGGATGTCCTCCTGTATCGTCGTAATCACAAAGTTATTAAATGTTTCTTATGAACTAAA